>JAMPIV010019200.1:737500-852595 GCA_024509875.1 Oreohelix idahoensis | reverse complement strand
GTGTACTGTGCTGAGGCCTGTGGTTTATGCAACCAATGTACTGGATATTTGATACTATGTTCTGCATCCACGGATATTTTATACTTGATGCTTCGTGATTTGCCGTGTTCTGTAACCTGTGACTGTGATGTTGTCGTAAATTTTATCTGAGAGGGTGCTGATGAATATTGGTCCCTTTAGAGTGTAAAGTGATATTGAAGGCTCTGTGAGAATAAGGATTTGGGAGAATGAGGTAGTAGATTCACAAGCGCTGGGAAGGAGCAAGGACAGTCTCTTATTACGACAATATCTGTTTTCTCCCAGACTACTCCTATCTCTCTTCTGCACAAACAATTGTTTGTCAGTTCCAGTCGCTCAACGTACATGAATACAGCCTACACAGATGGAAATGTTTGGAGTTTTAGGCCAACCGACAACCAACACAATTAATGATTAATACCTTTATTATCATAAAAGACTCACACATAATTGTACATTTACAGTCAAAAATCAAAGGTTACAGAATACAAATATAACAAGGGAAGGGGGGTTTTTGAGGAGAAATATCCCATCCACCGTTTCCCGTTTATATTTACTAACAGACAAGACCCGGTCCCAAAGACAAGAAGGGGGGGGGGGGGGGGGTGATCAGAGATAGGCAATATAACCCACTGGTAAAGTTATTACTCTGAGGCAAGGGGTTACAGAAAAGGAGGGGGGGGGGGGGGTGTGTGTAGAGGAAAAGCTAGGGTTCTCAATTGTCTCCCTTTAAATCAACAAATTTTACGGGAGGGGGAAGGAACACAGTTACCCGATCCCGCTAGGAGAGATCCCGTACAAGGAATATAATGCACCTTAGTATAAGGTCGAACTAATTAAAAGGGTAAAGAAAAGATAAATCTCCTTTCATTAAAAAAACACACACTAGGGCTGGCCATCCCCACAAACACACACGCAGACTTACCGAAAGGTGAATTCTGGCACTTCATAGGAAATACATAAAAAACAGCGCTAAACCTTGGCTTAGGTAAAAGTATTTTTCTTCCGTGTACAGCCCCAGATTTGGGGGTTGTTGAAGTTAACAAAGTGTCCCGAAATCGCTGGACGTTGAAGTTTAACGGTACTGTTTGTTTATTAGATAAAGTTCATAAAGAAAGGCACAGGCACTTGGCTAGGCGTGAGGTATGGTGGAGATAACTTCCTTTTTCCATAATGTCACAAGTTAAGAAAAACACTGAGGTAAGTTCTTCTTCCGGGGGGGGGGGGGGTAAAATCCACTGAATATACGTGACATGACAGTGTTCAGGTAGATCGATGCTTTTTCTTCACAAATAGGGGCAGTGAATAAAATATGTTCTGCTTCCAGTTTTCTTTAAGGACTCTATATGAACTAGTATTTTTAAAGTGTTTCTTGAATGGCTTTTTTCTCAGTTACGTTCAGAGGAGCGGGGCCCATTACAGGTCGCCACAAGTTTAGCTTTAAAAAGTTCATATGTTACTGGAGTTATCGAATTGAGTTTGGCAGAACTCTGTATATAATTAATAATTGCTGGGATGCAGGTTGAATGATCGTTCTGAATGAAAGATAATCAAAACAAGAAATGCATTACAAATCATATTATAATCTGACGCGATAAATTACAGTTAGCCTATTTACTTATTAGCGTCGTCAATTAACAAATCAGGAAAACTTCCCGTGAGTTAAAAACAATTAAAAGCACATCTATCTATACAGAACTAAACTGTATTAAAGTTATAATTCTCTTTAACGTCTGCAAAATAAATTTACGCGTCAATTGTATTAGGAAATACTTTTAGCTGTAACATTAGTTTGCACTAGAACTTTGAAAATGGGTTTATTTAATAAGGTTAAATTTACACCACAATCCATTGAAATCAATTGAAATAACTCGACCACTGATCACTCGAAGCTAATGTATAAATTTACCGTCTGCACAGAAAGAATACACTCCAATAGTCACGAAGGTAGATGAAATCCAGCAGGAATCCGACTATGCTAGTGCAACTAGGATTCTGTCAGAGCGAACGATAAAATGCAGTTTTTCGGAGTTACTCTATTTATACTTATCGAATGTAACTTGAATAAGGGCGTGTTAAATTTTCGCACCTTTCTTGAACTTGAGCAAAATCCGGGGTACCTCGCCGATGTGTTAATCGCTGCAATTCCTTCGTTTTCCCCGGTCTACCGATTTTCTTCCGTCTCAGGCTTCTAGCATGAGAGTGCGAAAATTTCTCGAGAAGCTAACTCTGTGAGCTGCGAGTTCCCTGATTCTTTAGATCGCGGCCGCTCCACGTTGAATTCTGAAGATCAGCCTGTTCTTTGATGGTACCGCTGTTCTGAGAGCTTTGGCAACTCCCACCAGGCGGGGTGACAGCCAGGTAAGAAAATGATCTGCTGTTTATTGCTCTAGAAACAGGAGTGAGTCTGTGGCCCGTCCTCTTTTGGGCCGGCGTTAAGGAAAAGATTGCTATAAATCGTTCTCAGAAATGGTTGTGGGCGGGATTTAACCTCCCATCAAAGGCCATGCGATCTCAAACGTTCACATAAGATAGCAGGCTACATATTAATGATCCAGCGTGTAAGGTTCTCGTGGAAATGCTGCATGCCGGTAAAAGTTACAACAGATGATCAGGGGTTCTAAAGTTATGAGAGGCCAATATTCTGTTATCATCCATCGAGTCAGGGAAATTCATTTGTCATACTTAGACGTACGTCACAATCGTCCCCACTTTTGAGACATGGAAACTCGTTTTCATGTTTCATTTATGACAATGAAGCTGCCCTGATCGGTAGCTTTAGGATGATTGGCATCGTCGATTTTCTCCTCTTCCTCCGTGGTCCAGTTTCTACTCAAGAAGTCAGCTCCGACATTCTGTTTTCCTGGAATATATTCCACTTTGAAGGAATAAACACTCAATAGCAAGGCCCAACGCATTATCCTTGCGTTGAATTCCTTCTTGGCACCCAGGAAAGCTAGTGGAGCATGGTCTGTTTGCACCGTGAAAGAAGTACCATACAGAAACTCATGATGGCGTCTGATGCCATGAATCAGAGCGAGACATTCTCTTTCAACGACACTGTAGTTGCGTTCCGCTTTATTCAGTTTCCGACTGCCATAGGCAACTGGAAATAGCATGTTCAGGTCACTGTCATCGGCTTGCAGCAATGTTGACCCGATGCCCTGACCTGACGCATCAACTCTCAGTATGAAAGGTTTCTTAAGGTCAGGTAACCTTAGGATGGGGTATGCCGACAACTGTCCTTTCAAAGTGCTATACGCGTGTTCGCACTTTTGATCCCATATGACCTTATCAGGACAACCTTTCTTTGTGAGGTCAGTCAGAGGTGCCGTCAGTCCGTTGAAGTTCTGGATGTACTTCTGATAGTATGCACATAGCGATATGAAGGAACGTACGTCTTTCTTCGTTCGGGGTCTTTTTGCTGCCACAATTTTCTCCACGTTCTTCTTAATAGGCCAACTGCATCCGTGAGAAATAGTATGCCCCAGGAAGTCTAACTGTTCAAACCCGATGATGAGACATTTGCTAGGTCTGGCTGTGAGACCCGTTTCCTGTAGTCTCCTGAGGAGCATAGCAACCGTAGCAATATGTTCTTCATAGGTTTCCGATGCAATTAATATGTCATCCATGAAATTATGGATATGGGGACTTTGCAAAGGCTCTAGAAGCTTCCTCATCATCCTGGTGAACACTCCTGGTGCGTTATGCAAACCGAACGGCATCACATTAAATGTGTAATGTCCTTCGCTAGTGCTGAAAGCTAACAAAGGTTTAATTTCCTCCTTGACTGGTATCTGATAATAACCTTTACTGAGGTAAATCTTGGAGAAGATCTTTGCTTTGCTGAGCTTGGTGAACAACTCAGAAACAGTTTGGAGAGGTTCGGGCTGGAATTCCGTTACAGCGTTTAGCAACCTGTAATCAATGCACAGCCGAACTTCCTTATTGGGCTTCTGCAACAGCACTACACTCGAGCTGTAAGGAGATGTAGACTCACTGATAATTCCTGCCTGACGCAGCTTGTCTATTTCTCCGCGAAGTGCATCCGCTTTAGCGTACGGGATTGGGTAAACTCTGGTTTGAACAGGGGTCTCGTTTGTTAATTTCATATCAAATTCAATGAGATTTGTTCGACCAGGTACATCCGTTAAGACTGCACTGTACTGTTTTAGTAGAGCCCTGGTTTCTGTTTGTTGTTCTGGTGAGAGATTGTCGCCGAACTTGACATCTTTAAAGGATTCTGTGGGTTGCAGTGGATACTCCATGCAACCATCATCATCTTCCTCGTCTTCCGTTGCTATGGCGACAGCCAGGAGATGCTCGGAGGATGGCACCGGTCTTTCCAAATATTTCTTTAGCAGATTTATGTGGAAGACCTTCTCCTTTCCTTTGATGGAGATCTTGTAATTGGTACGTGAGATCTTTTTAAGGACGGTAAACGGCCCTTGCCATCCGATGCGAAGTTTATTGCTTCCGGTTGGGAGTAGCAACAAAACTTTCTCCCCTGGTTGGAGCTCTCTCTCTTTTGCAGCTTTGTTGTATCTTTTAGCGTGTTTAGCGCGGGCTTTCGTAAGGTTGGTTGTAGCTAGATCCCATCCTAGCTTTAGCCTTTCCTTGAGCTCAGATACATACTTGCTTGCAGAGACGACTGTCTCGTCAGCCTTTTGGTCTGTCAGGGACCGAAGTAAGGCTTCTAATGGCCCCTTTATAGGTCTGCCAAATAAAAGTGTAGCAGGCGGGAATCCCGTAGACGCTTGGGGAACCTCTCGGTAGGCGAATAAGGCAGCCGATATATATAGGTCCCAGTCTTCCTGTTTCTCCTGACCCAGCTTACGTAACATGGTGGTGAGGCTGCCATTAAAACGTTCCACGAGCCCATTTCCGGCCGGATGGTAGGGACTTGTGTGGATATGTTTGGCCCTCAAGATCTTAAAGATCTCCTCCATTAACAGGCTACGGAATTGGGATCCATTGTCCGTCAAAACTTGTTGAGGGAATCCCAACCGTGTAAAGATTTGCACAAGGGCTTCTGCAACATGCTTGGAATCTATGCATGTTAGCGGTACAGCTTCGGCCCACATTGTGCAAGTGTCGACTAAAGTCAGGATGAACCTGTGCTTTCTTTTGGTCCTTTCCAGGGGTCCAATGATGTCGACAGCAACCCGTTCAAATGGAGTCCCTACTATTGGCATTTGCCCCATGGGTACTGGGGGTGTCAAGTGCTTGGGTGCTACCCGTTGGCACTGGGCGCAGGATTTCACATACCTGATAATGTCAGAGTTCATTCCTGGCCACCAATAGTGGGTTTTTATTCGCTGAATAGTGGCGTTTTGCCCCATATGTCCGCTAAAGGGAAGAGAGTGCCCCATCTCTAAGATCTGGCTTCGGTACTGCGTCGGTACTAGGAGCTGGTTATTCCCCGTGTCCGGGTTGCCCGTTCTACGATACAATACGCCATCCTTAGAAAAGATGTCTCCGTTGTGTCTGGGGTCCTTAGCCATGGGCAGTTTTTTAAAGCAGAGCTCCAGAGTAGGGTCCTTTTGTTGCGCCTCCTTCAGTTCGTTCGGCAACAAATTTGGCGCAGGCTCCCTCTCCTTCTTGGCTTGCCCTCTTGTGGTTACCGCTGCCACAATCGGCTCCTTTGGTCTCCCAATAAACACATATCTACATCCCAGGATAACTGGGTAGATAGGATCATCCATAATGGCCGCTTTTATAACTCCTCTGACAAAGTCAGAGTGTATTTCTACCAGTGCGATAGGCAGCGTCCTGGGCGCATCACTCTAAAACACTCCACTAAGTTTGACGGTTTCCTCTGTCTCCTGACCTGGTTTGACTAGGTGTCTAGCAACAATACAACTAAAACTTAATCCAGTGTCAAAGAGACAAGTGGTTGAGGTACCATTCAAAATTACAGTTCCTCGAGTTGAGGGTCGGTCCCCCTCAGGTTGAGAATCACTGACATTGACTCTACCTTTCGAGGCTGTATGCAAACATCCAACGCGGTTTGGACCGGTTTGTTTGCCCTGATCAGACGTTCCTGGTGTAGGGGTCTTTCCTTTTCCTTGACCTTGGTGGCCGCGCTGCCACGTAGGCTTGGTGGGTTGATCAGAATTGTTGTTGGGGGGGTATCGGGTTTTGTAGAATTTCGATTTTTCCTGGGGAGGTCTCTGGGTATTATTTTCTCGTTGGTTATAATTCTGAGAGGAATTAGAGGAATAGGATGACTGCTCTAGATTTTGTTTACGAGATGGCTCATCTGTGGGTTTACGTTTAGTGCTGGGAAGTTCGGCCATTGCATTGGTATAGCGTTCAGCCTTATTGAGTATGTCCTCAAGCCTGACTGCGCCCTGTTCAGCCAAAAACCTACGGGTTTCGTTTGACAGAGTTGCCTTTATCTGTTCCACAAGAACAAGTTCAAGTAGTCCCTCATATGTAAGAGGTAGGTCAGAAAATTCAATGCACTTTGTCAAATAGCCCGTGAGATGTGGAGAGAATTGTGGGAATGTTTCCGTGCTCTCTTTTCGGCTGTTTCTGAACATTTGCAGAAATTTTCGGGCGGTCATTTCGAACCGCTCTAGCAAGGCCTTCTTAAGCATGTCGTAATCATGTTGGTTCAGTCCCAGCTTTGTGTATACGTCATAAGCATTCGCTTTTAGTGACGCTGAAAGTTTCAGTGCCCAGCGGGAACTCTCTAACCCATACAGATTTGCGAGCCTTTCGAATTTTTCTAGGTAGCTGTCAATTTTTTCGTTAGGGCTAGGAAAAGACTCTAACGCAAAAGACATCGCAGTTAATTGGGCAGACTGAGTGCTGGAGAGATCCATTGTTTGAGACTGGGGCGAAGACGGCTCTCCATTATTTGAAGTAGAGGCACTCTGACTCTCTAAAGCCTTGAGCGCTAATTCATGTTGTCTTTCCCTCTCTCTTTCTCTCTCTCTTTGGGCTTCCATTTCTGCCTCAATTTTCTTCTGTTCCAATTGACGATCGTCCGCTTCCTTCTTCCTAGCTTCTGCCCTCTCTTCTCTCTCTTTTTCTTCCTTCCTCTCAGCTTCTGCCCTTTGTTTCTCTTCCTTCCTCTCTGCTTCTGCTCTTTGTTGCTCCGCGTCATATATTTGCAGTTCCTGGGTGATAAACAGATTCGCGGCTTCTGTGTCTAATCCTGAGTCTTTCGCTTCCTGTCTCAAAATGGATCTTATCCTAATTCTCTCAGCCATTGTCAAAGAACTGGATGCTTCTAAGACTAGAGAATAGTAAGATGGAACAAGAAGGGGAAAAACTCAAAGCCGCTACGAGAAAAACAAAGTAAAAAATTTTACTGAATGACCTCGTGTGTTAACTTATCGCCGCTATTATTGTCACTTAAGACTCGTAACGCAAGCAACTATGCCAATTAAATGGTAAGTTACACTAGAAAAGAATCTACTCTTACTAACAGTAGAGAAAAATTTATATTAAACAATTTAAAAGGAAAAAAAAAAAAAAATTCCCAGAAAATGTTAATTCTCTAACAACAAACTCCGTCCCTGAAGACAATTTTTGAGATGAGACGTAGTTAACTTAATTTTTAAAAAATCAGAACAATCCGTCTTTAGCTTAGCTCAACTCAAACGCTTCATAACCTTTAGTGATTGTAAAACAATCACGCAGTCCCAGCAATTATATAACCAAAATTTCCAATTCCCTCTGCCAGAGAATACAAATGTGACAATCTTTTATTATCACTAACTGCCTGTTCCTGTGGAAAAAACAAACCTGTCTTAATTGTTGTGTGGTTGGCCCAAAATACTGAGTGGGTGGGGGGGGGGGGGGGGGGGGGGACGGCTTGGTCTAGGGGAAGTAATACTTTTAAAGATTATACCCTACTTCACAAAGACAATCAACCACACTCTATTTTAACTAAGTTCAGAATCTCGAACGAGCTAACCATATATTGTCGTAAATTTTATCTGAGAGGGTGCTGATGAATATTGGTCCCTTTAGAGTGTAAAGTGATATTGAAGGCTCTGTGAGAATAAGGATTTGGGAGAATGAGGTAGTAGATTCACAAGCGCTGGGAAGGAGCAAGGACAGTCTCTTATTACGACAATATCTGTTTTCTCCCAGACTACTCCTATCTCTCTTCTGCACAAACAATTGTTTGTTAGTTCCAGTCGCTCAACGTACATGAATACAGCCTACACAGATGGAAATGTTTGGAGTTTTAGGCCAACCGACAACCAACACAATTAATGATTAATACCTTTATTATCATAAAGGACTCACACATAATTGTACATTTACAGTCAAAAATCAAAGGTTACAGAATACAAATATAACAAGGGAAGGGGGGTTTTTGAGGAGAAATATCCCATCCACCGTTTCCCGTTTATATTTACTAACAGACAAGACCCGGTCCCAAAGACAAGAGGGGGGGGGGGGGGGGGGGTGTGTGATCAGAGATAGGCAATATAACCCACTGGTAAAGTTATTACTCTGAGGCAAGGGGTTACAGAAAAAGGGGGGGGGGGGTGTAGAGGAAAAGCTAGGGTTCTCAATTGTCTCCCTTTAAATCAACAAATTTTACGGGAGGGGGAAGGAACACAGTTACCTGATCCCGCTAGGAGAGATCCCGTACAAGGATTATAATGCACCTTAGTATAAGGTCGAACTAATTAAAAGGGTAAAGAAAAGATAAATCTCCTTTCATTCAAAAAAACACACTAGGGCTGGCCATCCCCACAAACACACACGCAGACTTACCGAAAGGTGAATTCTGGCACTTCATAGGAAATACATAAAAAACAGCGCTAAACCTTGGCTTAGGTAAAAGTATTTTTCTTCCGTGTACAGCCCCAGATTTGGGGGTTGTTGAAGTTAACAAAGTGTCCCGAAATCGCTGGACGTTGAAGTTTAACGGTACTGTTTGTTTATTAGATAAAGTTCCTAAAGAAAGGCACAGGCACTTGGCTAGGCGTGAGGTATGGTGTGGTTCCTAAAATTGGCACAGCTGGTGGAGATAACTTCCTTTTTCCATAATGTCACAAGTTAAGAAAAACACTGAGGTAAGTTCTTCTTCCGGGGGGGGGGGGGGGGAAAATCCACTGAATATACGTGACATGACAGTGTTCAGGTAGATCGATGCTTTTTCTTCACAAATAGGGGAAGTGAATAAAATATGTTCTGCTTCCAGTTTTCTTTAAGGACTCTATATGAACTAGTATTTTTAAAGTGTTTCTTGAATGGCTTTTTTCTCAGTTACATTCAGAGGAGCGGGGCCCATTACAGGTCGCCACAAGTTTAGCTTTAAAAATTTCATATGTTACTGGAGTTATCGAATTGAGTTTGGCAGAACTCTGTATATAATTAATAATTGCTGGGATGCAGGTTGAATGATCGTTCTGAATGAAAGATAATCAAAACAAGAAATGCATTACAAATCATATTATAATCTGACGCGATAAATTACAGTTAGCCTATTTACTTATTAGCGTCGTCAATTAACAAATCAGGAAAACTTCCCGTGAGTTAAACAATTAAAAGCACATCTATCTATACAGAACTAAACTGTATTAAAGTTATAATTCTCTTTAACGTCTGCAAAATAAATTTACGCGTCAATTGTATTAGGAAATACTTTTAGCTGTAACATTAGTTTGCACTAGAACTTTGAAAATGGGTTTATTTAATAAGGTTAAATTTACACCACAATCCATTGAAATCAATTGAAATAACTCGACCACTGATCACTCGAAGCTAAGGTATAAATTACCGTCTGCACAGAAAGAATACACTCCAATAGTCACGAAGGTAGATGAAATCCAGCAGGAATCCGACTATGCTAGTGCAACTAGGATTCTGTCAGAGCGAACGATAAAATGCAGTTTTTCGGAGTACTCTATTTATACTTATCGAATGTAACTTGAATAAGGCGTGTTAAATTTTCGCACCTTTCTTGAACTTGAGCAAAATCCGGGGTACCTCGCCGATGTGTTAATCGCTGCAATTCCTTCGTTTTCCCCGGTCTACCGATTTTCTTCCGTCTCAGGCTTCTAGCATGAGAGTGCGAAAATTTCTCGAGAAGCTAACTCTGTGAGCTGCGAGTTTCCCTGATTCTTTAGATCGCGGCCGCTCCACGTTGAATTCTGAAGATCAGCCTGTTCTTTGATGGTACCGCTGTTCTGAGAGCTTTGGCAACTCCCACCAGGCGGGGTGACAGCCAGGTAAGAAAATGATCTGCTGTTTATTGCTCTAGAAACAGGAGTGAGTCTGTGGCCCGTCCTCTTTTGGGCCGGCGTTAAGGAAAAGATTGCTATAAATCGTTCTCAGAAATGGTTGTGGGCGGGATTTAACCTCCCATCAAAGGCCATGCGATCTCAAACGTTCACATAAGATAGCAGGCTACATATTAATGATCCAGCGTGTAAGGTTCTCGTGGAAATGCTGCATGCCGGTAAAAGTTACAACAGATGATCAGGGGTTCTAAAGTTATGAGAGGCCAATATTCTGTTATCATCCATCGAGTCAGGGAAATTCATTTGTCATACTTAGACGTACGTCACAGATGTTAATAAACTGTATAACGTTGCCAGGTCTTACAACATTTCCTGACTTCTACGTTGCTGTGGTGTGAGTGACTTATCATAGACACACTTAAAGAACCTATACACATTCGCGTATGTTATATTTTCCATAGTCACACACCTTGTCGGCCATCCGTAAGCCCGAATTATGCTGATCGCCATTTATCAGCGAAAGTAATAACAACATTTATCTTCTTGATGACCCTACCAGTATCCTCCATCAATAAATCATTTAACAATACACTTATGACAATATGCTTTACTTTAAAACACTTAAGACCAAGGAACAGGACTGACCATTTGCATTTACAAGCGACTCTGGATAACGGGAATTGACAAACTGTTTTGTTGTTGTTTGTGTAACAACAAAAGGGACCCCAGCTATGGTAATGAAATGTCTTTCCCATTTGCTCATAACACATCCATCTTTCATTGTTTTCTTTCTTTTAACTTCAGCTTATGCCTAGATGCATCATAAGCTGGTTACTGGTGTCAGATGCTACAACCTGGTGGTGTTTCATTTAAATGTCTCATCCTCTATCCCTGGACTGAGGAATTCCATTTAGTGTTCATGCTACTGATTGACTGAGATTCATCTTCACTGTCGTAAACAACTTCTTGTGATGTATTTGTTTTTCACTAAATCTGAAATCCTGCATTAAGAAAACACAGCAGGGCCAAACTGGAAAAGAGATGAGTAAAAAAGAAGACACAAAAAAAGAAGAAACAAGTTTAATCTTTTTTTAATTCTCCTAATTCATTATGTAATCTATTTGCTGCCATTATTGTTGATAATAATAAAATATGCAAAAATAAAACAGAAAGGAAAAACACTTCACACACAAGAATGTTCTGTGTTAAATTATTGAAGGGCTTAAGGCATCTCAATTCTCATATGGAATATTAGGCACTTCTCAAGATCTGACCGATTTCTGCCATTCATTACCAGTTTCACCACAGACAGTCTGTTTGCAGAAAATTCCATATACACTTATATAATAGCCATCTATGACTCATAAATAAAGCCATTCTTGATGAGAAAGGCAGCTTAAAGAAATTTCATCATAAGTATCTGGATCCCACACGGAAACATTTTACACCTTACTGTGTGTGTGAACCAGGATGTTCTTTAAGTCTTTGTCACACTGTAGGCCATCAAAGGGCACATTCCTAAAAACGACCCAGATTTCTGAATCAGATCTGAGAAGAGGCAAATAGTGGTATAGTATCTTTCTACCAGAGGAACTTTGGTTGGGGCGAAAAGTTTAATTCACCCTGTCAAAGGTATTTTTTTATGGCTGGCATTAAGGGAGATGTTCTGGGTGCATTGCAAAACAGAGCTGCGGACATGCTCAGGATATAGTTTTCTGTGGAAGAAGTTTAACTTATGGACTATTGTGAAAGTCATCAGTGTTTTGGTACATGGTATAACTGAAGTTGGGAGAATGGCAAAGAGTTTCAACACATCTGAGGGTGGGAAGTTGTGTAAAGAAGTCAACTGTGGACATCAGCAGGTTCATTGTGTACTGGTTTTACAGCTAGAATAAATAATGGTGACAGTAATGTCCATGAAGTTTACAGTAGTAGAAATGTGAGAAATGAACAGCCAAGTGAATATACAGGTGTGAGACTATTTCGTTGGCTACCAAGTATCTGGAAAATTTTGAAAACCAGAAACCGAAAAAGTTTAATAATTAAAACGTGTGCCAGTAATTCCTCTGACTGTCATTCTGTTCAGGGTGTTCCCACTGAAGTGCAACTATTTTCAAAACCTTCGATTATGAAAGCTTGTATGCTGACAATTTTGCCCACATTTTAGTGATTATTTTTTAATCAGTGTTACGCGATGCTTTTGCACACAGGCAGCCCATTATTTTCAGAGATACAGCTGTATGCATTAGTTATTTTTGTACAATAAAACACTATTATTAAACGATGCAACATTTGCGAATGATATGACGTATTGGTAACCAAGTGATGTAACCATGGTCTGCTTGTGTAGGTTTACCGTTAATTTTCTGGGCCTTTCTCGTTTGTCCGTCGAAGTGAGAGGACGTTTGTTATATATGCTCCCAAGCATTGGAGACTTTCAAGATATTATTCCGTGGTTATTTTATTGGAGATCGGCCGTCACTATATTAATTATTTGTCAAGCCCCTATGGTTCGCAGCTTCTGAGATAAGTCTTGCAACCGATCATTATGAAATGTTGTGAAAATGCCTTCAATTTTAATATGCCTAGGACTTCGGTCAAGTGGGACGTGGACTGACCTCTAGTTGAAAAGGTCAAAGTCATTTGTATGCAGTTTATGCTTTTGAGACTGGAGGGACAACGAACTACATACTATACATTTTTATTATGATGTCATACTTGTGAGATGGAGCACCAAATTAAATATTTGAACTGTACAGCTGTCCTCTGCTTCATCTTGATTTTCATTCATTCAAGCTTCTGGATGTTGTTATGGTGTGCTGTTTGAACATTTTATGATCTTGAACTTTCGATCCTTTATATTCGCGTTACCAGCACAGATTAGTATACATAGGGACAGTTTATGGAAAATACTGAGGGCTTATGGAATTCCAAGCTGCATAGTGTCAATCATAAAAAGCCTCTATGCCAACTTTACGTGTAGCGTTGGGCAGAGCAACCTAACCTTTGAGGTGAAGACAGGGGTGCCCCTTATCAACCACTCTATTTTTAACAGTCATAGATTGTGTGATGCGCCAGACAACAGAGGGCAGTCCAAGAGGAATAAGATGGACTACATTATCTACATTAGAAGATCAGGAATATGCAGATGACATTGCACTACTAGCACATTCACATCAACCCACATCCAGGAAAAAACGGATAGACTTAATAAGTATAGCCAGCAGGTGGGCTTGAACATCAATCTAAAGATGTCAGAGGTCATGACGCTCAATGTGAGCAACCCTGAACCCATATCAGTAAGGAATCAGCAACTGGAACAGACAGACACCTTCACATACCTAGGATGCATAGTAACACCAGACGGCGGAGCAAGCAAAGACATCAACAACAGAATGAACAAATCAAGAACAGCCTTTTTTAGTCTAAACAACATCTGGAAGTCCTCTCAGTACAGCACAAGGACAAAATTAAGATTATATCAGAGCTGTGTGCTTTCTGTGCTTCTCTATGGTGCGGAATGCTGGAGAGTTACAGAGAAGGAAATATCAAAATTGTCATCTTTTCACACAACATGCTTAAGAAAAATTCACCGAATCTTTTGGCCGAATACCATCACCAACTAAGATCTGCTTACTCAGAGCAAGCAAGAGGACATGCACACCATCATAGCTGGCAGACGCTGGAGCTGGGTTGGCCATGTCCTCAGAAGAGACCCCGATGCCATCACAAGAACAGCTATGCTATGGACCCCTGAAGGAAAACAAAAGAGAGGACGACCAAAAACAACTTGGCGGAGGACTGTGGAGGCTGAGATGCAAAGAATGAACCAGAGTTGGGGCACTGTACGAAGGATGGCCACCGACCGAGCAAAGTGGAATCAATTTGTTGTTGCCCTATAAGACGCCACCAGGTGTGATGGCCACTGACTGCTTTTCCCAAACTTGTTTGGGTCACCGCCCCCTTGGCTCCCAGGGCATGTCCCCAGCGCCCCCCTGCATTTCCCCACAGTACATAAAAAAAATGTAAAGAGTGAAAAATAAGAGCAACTGTTAATACAGTAACAACTAATTGCTCAATTTATCACATTCTAATATAAAGCTACAGATACGCTTATTTATTAACTTAATTTAAAAAGAAAAACTTAATTACTTAATGCAGTAAAACAAACAGCAGTATGCGAAAGTAAATTAGTAACAAACTTACTTCATTTTTAACTTCAGTGAGATGGATGTGCCTGGTGTAGTGATATCAGCTTCTCAACATCAGGCTGAAAGTTACTTAGAAGGAGTCTCAGATCTCCACGTTCAGTAATCTGCAGTCTGTTTCTCTGCTTCGAAAGAAGTTGGACAACCGCACTGAAACCACGCTCTACTAAATACGATGTTGGAAAGGCAATACAGAACATCTTAACCTTTCCCCACACTGCAGGGTAGCGTTCAGAGATTTCTTTCTGCAACCAAAAGTCTTGATATGATTTCTTGAACATTGGCTTAAGCTCAACGTCATTTTGTAGCGATATTTCTTCCTCTTCCACCCTTCCTAGTTCCTCACTGCACGTGTCCAGGAATGGATTTATTATCCAGTCTGGAATCGTGATCAAAAGAAGATCCTGAAACCTCTGAGACATGTCTTTATGCAGCATATCTAGGTGTGCACAATGTACTTGAAGATTATCCTCTGGTATTTTGTCTTTCTCTTCCAACTCTAAGAGGCTGGGAAATTGGATTAACTCGCGACAGCCAATATTACGTTTGAATAGCGTTAATTTGGCCAGAAACGTGGAGACGACAGATTTGACTTTTATAAGATTAATATCATTTCCTTGCAGTTGTAGATTTATTTCATTAAACTTTGTGAATAAATCTGACAAATTTGCAATGGCATGCCTGATATTCGTTAGTTCTGTACTGAGTGAAGTATTCGAGTCTTTGAAGAATTCTACCACAGTTTCAAAAACAGCATTAAAGTGTCTCAGACAATTTCCTTTTGAGAGCCACCTGAATTCTGTGTGCATCAGCAAACGTTCAAACTGTTCATCATTCTCAGTACAAAGCTCTCGAAATAGTCAAGAATTGAGAGCATGGGACTTAATTTTGTTAATCGCTGTGATACCAGTATTTAATGATTTGTGAAGCCGATCACTTAGATTTTTGCGACAAGATTTTGTCTGTGAATTACACAATGTATTATAAATATACCAGGTACAGCTTCTTGTAAGAAAGCGATAAACCCGCGGTAACAACCTATCATTGATTGTGCCCCATATGTTGCACAAGCAAGAATGTTAATAAGCGGAATGTCCTTCCCTTTGAAAAATTTCTCTACTACACGAAATATTGACTCTCCTTTTGTATCAGTTACTAGTTGCTTAACAAATAACTACTCTTGAACCAAGCTTTCATCTTTTACGAAGCGAACATACGCAAGAAGCAAAGATTCGTTGCCCGGCAAAGTTGACTCATCCAACTGCAATGCAAAGTATGCTGTCCTAAGTATGTTGCACAATGTATTTTCAACATTCTAAAGCCATTTCATCTATTCCTCTTTGAACAGATGTATTGCTAAGCGGAATTGCTTTAATTATTTGTTCAGGTGCGTTATGCATAACTGTACTCGCAAACTCCCTTTAGCTGGCAAAATCAAATTTTCTGCGATTGTGTGAGACTTTCCAGATTTAGCTATCAGCAATGAAATTTTGTTTGAAGCTCGCAACCCATCACAGCTTTGTTGTAAAGTGTTGACAAACATGTCACGGACAGTTTTATTTTTTTGAAAGTTTTCACGAAGTGACTGAAAATATTTCAAACTTTTATCTGGGTGAATTTTTTTTCAAATGTTCAAGTAGTCAGGAAGGTTTCATCGCCTCATTTGAAAAGGCCCTCTCACATAATAGACGCATTCGCAATTGTTTGTTATTTAGTGCTGGAATAAATCCATATTTTAGATATTCCACGCTGTATTGTATACACTTCTTTTTGGTTTGCTCTGCTTTTGCCATATTTGTTCTAAATTCTCGAACAAAGAATTGATTTTACAATTTTGTAGATAGAAAAATGTTTGTCGAGTAAACAACAAAACCGATTTAAAAGTGGATTTACAAAAATCTTGACACAGATGTTCTTACCAGTTACTCTTCTATTTTATAAGGTTTCTTAACCACAGCCATAAATAAATTAGAAAAATACAACAATCAGAAAAAAAACACAATTAGCAACAGCCACAACAACATTGATGAAACCCAATAATCATTTCATAAAGTATAATAATAGTTATTTAATATGAACAAAATATAAAATAACGCACTCTATTGATTGGTCTTCAGATTTAAAAATTGGGAGACAGTAGCCCAACTACAAAGTGTGGAGATCCCGGTAACAAATTAAAAGGATGTAATATAATGGACTGAACAGCAATATTCAATATACGGCAAATCTGTATCAAAATGTATCTGCTTAATTAATAATTAATGTAAGTAAAACTGATGCAAGCTCTGTGCAAACAAACACAAAATATAAGTAAGAAAACTTATCGACAGGATGAAATTGTTGGATACCCGGTACACGCTTATTTGAAACCACTGTTCCCAAGAAAAACTGAGAAAGTTTGTTGGTTTTGCTCATAGCCAGCGCAAAGTTGAAATAGACGGGAAACGTACATCGCGCCAGTCGATTTATGAAAGTCTGAATGCAAGGTAGGAAAGCCGGTTCAGAGGTTCAAAGGCTGATTTCTACTGCCAAGTACCGTTAAAAACTTGCTCCCTTGAACCTTTTCTCTTATTTATTACCAATCTGCGAATATCTACCCCCGCAAATACTGAGACAATAAATTCCGCAACAAAGCAAAGCTGGTACTTTCTGAATCACCAGCAGGTCGCTAATTTCGTCCATGCCATCGGCACGGATCATTTCTCTTCCTTCAGGAGTGAACGAATGGACAATAGGTGTTTGGTTAACCCCCTTTCCTAGCAGTTCCCGATTACCGTTTATGGTCAGCGATGGTTACCTGAGCTCAGAACGACACGCATGGACGAAACTATGCCCTGCTTCATGATCCTAGTAATACAACCATCCACATCGTCCCCGCTTCACTGATGCAGTCTCTCAAATCCACAATGCCTTTCTCCCCCGCACGTACTGAATTTAGCTTGTCAAATCCTGAACCCCACCCTCTTACTACTAAACGCCCACTGTTTACTACTGAACGCCCCCCTCTGGCCCATTTTTTCGTATCGCCCCCTTGGATCATTCCAAAGCCCCCAGGGGGGCGGTACCGCCCACTTTGGGAACCACTGACTTATATCAATAAATATTACATCAAACAGGCCTGCAGAAAGACGCATAGGTGGCAAGACTGCCAAAAAAGAAAGTACGTCTCTAAATATTAAAGATAAAGTGGAATAATTAAAATGTCTACATGAAGGTGTATCAATGAAGTTTTTGTGTGATGGGTAAGGTATTAATTCATCTGCCATCTATAATTTACTGAAACAAAAAAAACTCACAACTGTTACGATTAAGAGAGTTACTCAAGTTATAGGAACACACACAGACTTATGCCAGATAAGGAATGCAGAAATAGAGAAAGATTTAAGGGAAGGGATCTGACAGCACCAAAGTGAAAAATTCCTCAACTTGTTCTCATATCATGGCCCAGGCAAAAAGTTTTCCATTAGCAGTTAGGCATAACAACACCCAGCAGCTATACATTAGCTAGTATGCAAAATTTAAGGAATGTAATGTCCTTCAATTGTTGGCCTGGCTACCTGCTGCATACTCCATGCATTTTTCGTTCTGGGAAAAACCAAGTACCTCACAATAGTTGCACATCACCTGAGTTATGCCCCTTAGATACAAGGGGATTGACATAAGTCTTGGGCCTGACCATGACGGACATGTCACAGAGAGCTGAAATTTTGTATAGTGTTTATTCCTTTTCAATATAGCCACCGTCTGAATTGACACACTTCTGCCATCTCTGCTTGACCTTGAAAAGACCTTGGGAGTAGAACACCCTATTTTTCAAACTAAACCAGTCATCACATGCCAGTATAACCTCTTCATCGCTGTCAAAATGATTTCCTTTCAGCTGTTTTTTAACTCTTAGTATACGAGCTGCCTTTCATGACTACCATTACAGATTTTGCAATAAATAATTTATTTATAAAGATAACATAAGTGTTATATATCAAAATGTGAAGAAATGAAACCCCTACATCATGCACGTAACTAAATTGATCAGTGGTTTGAAACATGCATTCAGCTATAAATTTTCGCTATTGACGGGGATCGATCATCGGCCTCTCTAGAAGGCCGCTCGTATACTAAGAGTTAAGATTTGGGAATAGAAAAAAGTCTGATGGAGCCAAATCTGGAGAATATGGTGGGTGTGGAAGAATTTCAATATTCAAATCGTTGGCTGCTAGCTGCACAAGCCACGCTTTGTGAGAGGGCGCGTTGTCTTGAAGCAAAGGAAGATTTTGAGTGCGCATTATTCCTCGATTCCTGGTCACAACCTTTCTTAGTTTGGTGAGAAGATCTGCATAGTACTGTCCATTAACTTTGTTGCCACGAGGCAGATAATCTTTCAAAAGGACACCTTTGCCGTCCCAAAAAACAGTCAACATCACTTTTCCTGCAGATTTCTGCGCTCTTGGCTTGACAGGTGTTGGGGAGCCCGGGGTTTTCCATTGCATGCTGGCAATTTTGGATTCGGGGTCATAAGGGTGTACCCAAGTCTCATCTACTGTCACCATGGTCTCCAAAAAATTTTTTGACTGACACTTTTTGAGCAACTGTTGACAGCAATTTACCCTCGTTTTCTTCTGTTCACGTTGTCGTGAGAAATTCTAATCCACATATATAAATTAAAACGTAAATGCAAAGCCTAAAAAAATAAATTTAATAAAAGGAAAGAAGAATGGTAAAGAACAGTGCTGTCACAATGACTGTACTCGAAATCCCCCTTGTTTTCTACTTCGTCTGCAAATTGTAACGCTTTCACGTTGATAGTAAAAGCCTACTGTATCACTACACGCTTTCTTCAATGAACCGTTTACTGTATTTCTTGGAAAAACCTTGAGATACGCAAGCTGATCAATGACCTAGATTTAATATTTCATTCATTCCATACACGGCGTAACTAAAAGACAGATGAAAGTAGGAGAGAGAGAGGGACGACTGAAGGCAGGAAGCATGCAACACTACACGCGTCGCGCGATTAATAGTAACGCCAATCCCACGTGTAAGGCCAGCACTAATTTTTTTTCAGATAAACAGTGTCAGAAAAACACTACAACTACTACAAGAATCAGGTTTTAAAACATGAAAAATGCTTATTAGGAAACCTGAAATTCTACTGATTTACATCTAAGCTCCTGAAAGTACAGAAGACACCCTATGACATAGAAGTGAACGCGTGGTAAAAAACAAATATACGACTATCTTTGGAAAACACATATTTTGAACCACCATGTAGCTCGCTTTAACTTATATATTATTGTACGGCAGGACTTGATAGCCAAGAATATGTTATGTGTTACGCCTTTAGTCTGTTAATAAAATAATTATGGCCAAAATACAATAGTGGGGGTGCCTGACAGCATAAAATCATTTCTGCTCATAAAATTTTTTTTATAACGTGTTTGAAAAACATTACGTTACGGAAATAGCCTACCATGTTAACTCCTATTTGATTGGCGGGAATGAGATGTAAGACTAAACACGATTAGTTGGACTGCAAATACTAGTTTTTGTTGTTATGGGAAACGAATAGAAGGGGTACTTTTTTGAAAAGATGTGTAGACATGGCATGATTGGTTAGATCTGCCAATATAGTCAGTTCAGAGCGTCTGTTCCTTGCCACAGCTTGTAATAAACCTACTAAGAACAGTGCGTTGAGCACCAGTGCATAAATTTTTCTAAAATAAAAGCCTGGGACAAGAGGCAGATCGGAATTTGTGCCTATTCATTGCCAGTCAACGAAACTGTTTATTATTTCCATTGAATTGTGGTAAGCTGAAATATTTGATATCTTTTTAATGAAAATTGAATGTGAATTGATGATTTATGTCTATATATATGTGTGTAGTTCAGTGGCCAACTTGAGAAAAGCCTAAATATTGCTCCAACCTGAATAGGAGGTGTCGGAAAAAAGTAAAACTGCATGGGATTGCCAAACAGTACACTGACACCTATCTTATGGACTAGGAAGAAATAATGCTGGAATGGCAGAGGCGTAGTAACCATTAGGAAGGAGTATACTGGTGTAATTTGTTTCAGATGAAGCTAGCAGTGGCCTACAGCACTGAACACAAGTGTTTGTTTTGTATTGTGCTCATTGTGGAAATGGATTATGACTTAGTTTTGAAATAGGAGGTACAACCTTCTTGTTTCAGGGACGGTGGTCTAAAGTCATTGAGGCAGCATTTGGCCTGAGTTACTGAATCCTGAGGCTGACAGCATACCACTGGGTCCAGATAGCGACCAGTGAGGTGGCTCCAGAACTCATTGAAGTAATCGAGCAGAGGAGTCTTTTACTGCAGTCATCACGAAAGTTAAGAAAGTGTGGCCATAGAGCTCAACATTATGTGCCCCCCTCTAAAATTGACAGTAAATAAAGAGGGAATATAAACTGTTTAAATTGACAGGAACTGTGAACTTTTCCCAATGATAAGACACTTGAAGTCATGATGACAAACCACATTCGAGCTTGAAAAACAAACGAACAACATCTATATGAAAAACAAAACCAGTATTAACTACTTCACACTTACACACATAAGATAAGAATAATAAAATATGTCAATAACAAGAGTAAATTGATAAACTGTGTACATACTAACTTGATTCCTGTACCTACTACTTGTAAGAATATTGATTGTGATTCCTGGTTCACTGTGTAGTTGAATCAGGATATCTCTATGTAAAGAAATTAATACATATATATATATTTGACTTTTCAAACTGACTCGTTTAAGATAGTCTCATAGAATGTTCCATGTATGTGAGTGTCACAGTGTTGTCAAGTGTGGTGGAATAAATTAAATTGTTTATCTGTCTGTAGTTGTTGTGACTTACACTTCATCATATACATACCCTAGACATATAACGTAGTCATCACAATATTCCAGAATAATTCTGACTGAGGTATACATATGTGGCAGCAAGTAAGGTTATCTGTAAAACACTACACCTATTAGATACAGATACCTTCACAGCTGATTTCAGTCAGTACACTAAGTCCCCTATAAATATTTATATTATCCCACTTTACCACATATATTGGGGTCCGGTCCGGGATATTGAACTTTCTCCTGTTATATATATTGGGAATTATAAGAATTAAAAGGTATCCTTGGGTGGAATTAAATAAGGTTGAGCTCTCAGTGCCTGTGTTGTAATTACATAATTAATTACAGAGTATATTGTTTAGTTAGAAATTGTTTATATTTATCTGTTAGAAAATGGCGGACCTGGCCAAATTTCGATCTGCTGCTGTACAGACTGCGAAAGAGTTAGGAATGGACGGGCAATGTATGATTTCTTATGTCACTGCTGAATGTGACAAATATATTGAACGGGAAGAAAGAAGATTAGAAAAAGAGGCCGAAAGAAAAATTGAGGCTGAGGCTAAGAGGTTGCAGATTGAGGCTGAGACTAAGAGGTTGCAGATTGAGGCTGAGGCTAAGAGGTTGCAGATTGAGGCTGACAAAGAGGCTAAAGCATTGGAAGCCGAGGAAAGAAGACAGGCTGCAGAAAGAGAAGAGAAGAAATTAGCTGCAGAAAGGGAAGCAGAAGAAAGAAGATTGACTGCAGAGAGGGAAGCAGAAAAGGAGGAGAAGAGATTACAAAGGGAACATGAGTTACGACTAAGGGAGTTTAGAGTTTCAGGGCCATGCTCCTGAAAATGGTGCCAGTCCCTTTGCCTCTGATGCCACTGCTAGCCAGGGAGCCTCAACCTCAGCTATGAATTTTCATTTAGATCATTTTGTTGAGAAAGACGATGATATAGAGAGCTATCTAAATAGGTATGAACTATTAGCTACCACGTATGGGTTAGAGAGAGAAAGGTGGAGCTTAAAGTTATCTCAAGGACTTCGTGGGGCAGCTTATGAAGTTTTTGCCAAAATGAGCAGAAGTGATCAGGAAAATTATGACATGCTAAAGCAGGCTCTTTTGTTAAGATATGAAAAGAAAGCAGAATTTTATAGGAAAAAATTTAGGAATGCTAAACTACTGTCAGGTGAAACCTATCACCAGTTCTCTGCACGAATAGAGACATACTTGGAGAAATGGACTTCTCTGGGGAAAACCCAAGATCTTAAGGAAATGATCCTTATAGAACAATTAAGAGAGTCCATGGCTCCGACCTGAGAAAGTTTCTCATGGAACAAGGTGCAGAGAGGCTGGGTGAGTTGCTAAATGTTGCTGAAAGGTATCAAGCAGCTCAAGCAGAGGTAACAGGTAATAAAAAGAAACAGGTGGATAACTTTAGGGCACCACAGAACTTTAACACTTTGCTGACCAAATTCGACGATAGTCGAATTTCCGGTTGAAACCCTTGCTGACCAGATTCGACGAAAGTCGAATTAGTAAGTCTACCAACGCAACAGACAGCCGTATCGATAGTTTTACGAAACAAGCCTCATCCGGGTATTTTTAACATTCCAAAATGGCTGCGCCCATGAATGATATCGTGAATCGCTGTTTAAAAGCCGAGTTTTGATTAAAATTTCATTATTTTTAGTACAAGAGCCCATTCTTTGTTTTCATCATGTGTGATGATGAAAACCAGACTTATAACAGAGATGATTCTGACTCTGGCAGCGAATCTGGGGCCGAAAGTGATATCTCATGGCTAAGTAGAGATGTTTCACTCAATCGAAATGCAACTGATAGCAGCGATAACGAATTTGGATTAGATGAAGGTGATGTAGGTACATCTGAAGCAGGAGATGGGCATGGCACAAGAGACCACAGCAAGACTGCACATCAAAATAATCTGTGGAGATGGAGAAAGCTTGCTCAAAACGAACTTGTTGAGCTTGACATGCTTCCTTCATATGAAAAACAACAAGGTGTCACGGCAGACACAACTGACTTTAAGTCAATTGATTTTTTCAAACTTTTTTTCCCCGACACTGCCATAGATCTGATCACTGACGAAGTGAATAGGTATGGAGAAAATCACCTCTCTCAGTACACAGGAAATGCTAAGTACAAGAAACGTACTTGGGATAAAACTGATGCAGTTGAAATTTCTGCATTCACAGGCCTTCAGATTGGTATGAAAATGTGTTGCAAACCAGCAGTCTCAGACTACTGGTGTAAGAATTTTTGGTTGAATGATACACCATATTCGAGGGTCATGAGTCGGAACAGGTACCAACAGCTCCACAGAAATCTCCATTTTAATAATAATGATAACAGAATTGAGACGGGGCAGCCTGGGTATGACCCCCTCTTCAAGCTCAGACCCTTACTGGATATTATTTTGCCTACATATAAGCAACACTACACACCTGGGCGGGAGTTGTCAATAGATGAATCGATGGTGAGGTTCAAGGGTAGAATATATTTCAAGCAATACCTGCCAGCAAAACCCACAAAGTGGGGAATAAAAGTATTTGTACTCACTGATACTAAAACACAATACTGCCTGAAATTGAAAATTTATACTGGTAAGGCAAATGATGAAGGTTCTGTTGGGGCAACTTCCAGGGTTGTGAAAGATCTTCTTGATGGATATGGCAACAAAGGACATATTCTCTACTGCGACAGCTTTTATTCAGCCCCAGCTTTATTTCAAGAGCTGAAAGAAATTCAGATTGGTGCATGTGGAACAGTAGCTGAGAATAGGAAGCATTTTCCTGAAGCACTGAAGAAAAAGCAACTCAAATTGAAAAAGGCAGATCATCCTGTGTTTTGTGCCACAGAAGATAAAGGCATGTTGGCAGTTACCTGGCATGACACAAAAAGAGTTAATCTTTTATCTACTGTTCACTCCAATGATGTTATGGACAAGACAGTTAGAAAACGAGGAATACCTGAGGGCAGAACAATTCAGAAGCCAGTGCTAGCAGAAAAAATACAACAAAAGTATGGGAGGTGTCGACCACTTCGGCCAACTGGGTGCAAGCTATCCCTACCCACACAGATCATATAAATGGTACCTGCCATTATATCATTTCTTAGTTGAAACTGCCCTGGTTAATGGGCACATAACCTACAACACTGCCAACTCTACAAAAAAGATCACAGCAAAGAAGTTCAGGCAGGATGTCAGTCTCGCTCTTATTGAACCTGCTATTCTTCGACGCAATGTGACACCTTCAAAACCACAAGTCACAACAACACGACTTACTGAGCGCCACTTCATTGATAAATATGAAAGGGCAAGGTACAAACCAGACTGTAAAGTGTGTAAGGCTGCAGGGAAAAGAAGCCAGACTGTCATGTACTGCCCAGATTGCAATGTACCTCTATGCACGATACCGTGCTTCAAATTATACCACACAGTCGAGGATTATCAACGATCCAGACAAAGACTCTTGCAGAGGCCTACAGCTACAACTTCAACCCCAGTTAATGAAGGAAGCAGCTCAGACTCCAACTAGAGGTATGTAACTATTCAAAACATTCACAAACACTCATTGTCAGATGCCGCAGACACAGAATACACTCAAAAAAGACAATATAAAAATTAAATTTTCTTTGCATTTTATTCACAATTTTTATGAGCCTTTTATGTTGAAATACATGGTTATTAATAAATCAGTACGTCAATTAAGATTATTTTCTTCATTGCCATCAATGTCCCTAACATTTTATTGCACTGACATCAAACAAATTCACTAAACACTGGAAAAATATCATGGTTTTAAAACATCTCCTGAAATTTCTATAAATAGCCACACAAATTCAAGATGGCCGCCATGATCATGTGACCAATTTGCATAAAATATATTTTTATAGATGTAGCAACCATTCATAATGGCGCTCTGAAAATTTCAAAACCCTATGTCTGTTTTTCAATTTTTTATGAATTTAAAAAAAAAAACAGTTATTTTTAAAGAAATCTTCAAACACCCTTGGTAATGGGAGACATTAATGCTCCGGATCGCTGGTCAGCAAAGTGTTAATAAATTTGATCCTAGGGATCAAAACAAAGGTAAGCACCAGTTTGATAGGCCACGGTATGAAAATAAAAATAAAACCCCACAATTCGATGAAAGGAAATATGATGAAAGAAAATCTTTCAACCAAGGAAAAAGGTGGTGTAAAAATTGTAAGATGAACAATCATGACACTGACCATTGTAGAAGGAAACCTCCTCATTGTGCTGCTATGACATCTGGGAAAAAGGAAAAAAAAATCAAACCTGCAGAACTACAGGAACCCTACCATCCCCCAGTGTGTGAAGATGTCATCTGTAATGGTGTCACTATAAGGTGTTTATATGATACCGGTTTAGATTACGATTCCGTTGTGAGTTCTCACCTGGTGCAGGCCGATCAATATACCACAGAAACAGTGGAGATTCAAACTGCAACCAAGGATGTAGCTACCATGACACTTCCCGTCGCCCGGATAAAGGTGAAAACGCGATATGTGGAAGGAATCATAAAAGCAGCAGTGATAAATGAGCCAATCTACCCTCTGATATTGGGGTGTAGATATGTCTTCTTGGGGAATCCCAAGAGACCTGTGATATTGGCAACAGTGCAGACCAGATCACAGTCTAAAAAGGAGGAGGATAATCCAATAAATACTCATCCAGATGAGATGAGGAAGGCACAGGCTGAGGACAAAACACTCAAGCCGTGTTTCAAGAAGTTGCCAAAATCTCATACACCTCCAGGCAAGGGAGAGTTTTATATGAAGAACAAGCTGATATATAGGAAGGCTGGATCTGAATCCAATGGTCACGGACAGCTGGTCCTTCCCACTTCATATAGGACTAAAGTGTTGGAACTAGGGCATGCGATTCCCTTCAGTGGTCATATGGGGATCAGCGCAATAGGACAGCGTATAGCTTGTCACTATTTCTGGCCAGGAATAACTGAAGATATCAAACGATATGTAAAATCCTGTCCAGAGTGCCAACGAGTAGCACCTAAACATTGGACTGCACCAGCAACTCTGGGGGAAATGCCCATAGTGGGAACACCCTTTGAGAGAGTTGCCGTGGATCTTGTGGGACCTCTCACCCGAACCAAGAGAAGGAACAGCTACATTCTGACTCTGGTGGACACTTGTTCTATGTGGGGAGAGGCGGTAGCCCTGTCATCGATTGATTCTAAACATGTGGCAGAGGCATTACTCACAATTTTCACAAGGTTAGGCTTTCCCAATCAAATCTTGACTGATAATGGCTCTCAGTTCAAGGGGAAACTAACTGAAGAAGTTTTCAGGATCTTCCAGGCCAAACACTTCCATTGTAGTGTGTACCATCCCCAAGGGAACGGCCAAGTGGAAAGATTTAATGGCACGTTGATGTCGATCCTGAGAAAGTTGGCACACGAAAAACCAGATACATGGGACCAGTACCTGCCTGCCGCCCTCTTTGCTTATCGGGAGGTACCCCATAGTTCAACCGGTATGGCCCCGGCAACATTATTGTTTGGAAGGCCAATAAAAGGTCCACTGGAAGCTCTGTTAAGAACATGGACTGATGAAAAAGCAGAGGAAAATATCACATCCTCATACCAATATGTGAATGAGCTGACCACTCGTTTAAAAACTGGCTGGAAACTTGCCAATGAAAATTTGAAACAAGCCAGGAAGAAACATGCTGCCTATTATAACAGGAAGGCGAAAGACAGAGATTTGGCTGTGGGAGAGAAGGTACTGCTTCTTCTCCCCGGGAGTCAGAATAAGTTACAGATTGGATGGCAAGGTCCATATACAGTTCTAGAGAAGGTGTCTAGAACAAATTATAAGATAGATAAGAAGGGGAAAGAAAAAATCTATCATGTGAATCTCCTGAAGAAATATTTGGAAAGAGAACATCAGGAAGAGACACATTTGTTGACCTTGTCTATCGCCATGGAGATGAAAAAGGAACCACTTTCATCATTTGAATATCCATTACACCCCTGTGAGACAGCGGCACAGGTGAAAATCAGTACACATTTAACGAAAACTCAGAAAGAGAGAGTGCAACAGGTTCTAGATACTCATACAGAGGTGTTAACCGACCGACCTGGGCATACAAACTTATTGGAATATGATATGAAACTGATAGACCCCACACCTGTCTGTATGAAACCATATTCGATTCCTTTTGCTAAGGAGAAAGCTTTGAAGGAAGAGATAGACTATTTGTTGAAGGAAGGAATTATTTCACACAGTGAATCTTCGTATAGTTCCGGTGTTGTACTCTTAAGGAAGTCCTCTGGAGAACATAGACTCTGTATAGATTACAGGAGACTGAATGCTATTACAGAAGGACAGGTGGATCCATTGCCGGATACAAATCAGCTGTTTGCCAGACTAAATAAAGCTAAATATTTCTCAAAAGTGGATCTGAGTAAAGGATACTATCAGATTCCAGTAAAGCCTGAGGTTAGACCATACCTAGCTTTTAGTACCTCAGAAGGACACTATGAGTTTAATAGATTGCCATTTGGATTGAAGAATGCGCCTAGTGTCTTCTCTAGGATGATGAGAAAATTATTGGACCCTCTGAATAATCCATGTATCACAAATTTCATGGATGATATCCTTATAGCAACAGAAACATTTGAGGAACACATTGACTCTCTGAACATGCTGTTTAATCGACTTAGGGAAGCGAATTTAACAGCCCGACCAACCAAATGTTGCGTTGGATGTAAAGAATTGGAATTTTTTGGGACACACAGTCTATCAGGGAAACATGACCCCTGACCCAAAGAATTTAGAGAAACTAAAGAAAGCCCCGAGACCACAAACCAAGAAAGACGTGAGATCCTTTGTCTCATTATGTGGTTTCTACCAAAAGTATATCAAAAACTTTAATTCCATATGTGCACCGTTAACTGATTTGACACGTAAGGGAAATCCAGACCGAATTACATGGACACCACAATGTGAAATGGCTTACCAGGAATTGAAGGAAAAGCTAACAAGCAAACCTATTTTGAAATTACCTGACTTAAGTCAAGAATTCATTGTAAGGACGGATGCCAGTAATATTGGGTTAGGTGCAACTCTGCTACAGAGATCAGATGCATTGGATGGGGAATTAAGCCCAGTGGCATATGCTAGCAGAAAGTTGAATAAAGCTGAAATCAACTACTCAACTAGCGAAAAAGAATGTCTTGCAGTAATATGGGCAATAAAGAAATTCAATATTTATCTGTATGGGAAGGCATTTAAGTTGCAAACGGATCACAAACCTTTATCGTTTCTAGCACAGGCTAGGCATGAGAACTCGAGATTACTCCGTTGGTCTTTATTGATGCAGCCATTTGAGTTTAGCATAGAGTATATAAGTGGAAAAACAAATCTGGGAGCGGATTTTTTAAGCCGCCATCCGTGTGATGAGAATCACCCTAAAACCCAGGAATAATAAGAAATTTTTCTATGTGTATATAGAATTATAGACTGACATATAACGTCTGTTTTAAGTGGGGAGGATTTGTCGTGAGAAATTCTAATCCACATATATAAATTAAAACGTAAATGCAAAGCCTAAAAAAATAAATTTAATAAAAGGAAAGAAGAATGGTAAAGAACAGTGCTGTCACAATGACTGTACTCGAAATCCCCCTTGTTTTCTACTTCGTCTGCAAATTGTAACGCTTTCACGGTGATAGTAAAAGCCTACTGTATCACTACACGCTTTCTTCAATGAACCGTGTACTGTATTTCTTGGAAAAACCTTGAGATACGCAAGCTGATCAATGACCTAGATTTAATATTTCATTCATTCCATACACGGCGTAACTAAAAGACAGATGAAAGTAGGAGAGAGAGAGGGACGACTGAAGGCAGGAAGCATGCAACACTACACGCGTCGCGCGATTAATAGTAACGCCAATCCCACGTGTAAGGCCAGCACTAATTTTTTTTCAGATAAACAGTGTCAGAAAAACACTACAACTACTACAAGAATCAGGTTTTAAAACATGAAAAATGCTTATTAGGAAACCTGAAATTCTACTGATTTACATCTAAGCTCCTGAAAGTACAGAAGACACCCTATGACATAGAAGTGAACGCGTGGTAAAAAAACAAATATACGACTATCTTTGGAAAACACATATTTTGAACGCCACCATGTAGCTCGCTTTAACTTATATATTATTGTACGGCAGGACTTGCTAGCCAAGAATATGTTATGTGTTACGCCTTTAGTCTGTTAATAAAAAAAATTATGGCCAAAATACAATAGTGGGGGTGCCTGACAGCATAAAATCATTTCTGCTCATAAAATTTTTTTTATAACGTGTTTGAAAAACATTACGTTACGGAAATAGCCTACCATGTTAACTCCTATTTGATTGGCGGGAATGAGATGTAAGACTAAACACGATTAGTTGGACTGCAAATACTAGTTTTTGTTGTTATGGGAAACGAATAGAAGGGGTACTTTTTTGAAAAGATGTGTAGACATGGCATGATTGGTTAGATCTGCCAATATAGTCAGTTCAGAGCGTCTGTTCCTTGCCACAGCTTGTAATAAACCTACTAAGAACAGTGCGTTGAGCACCAGTGCATAAATTTTTCTAAAATAAAAGCCTGGGACAAGAGGCAGATCGGAATTTGTGCCTATTCATTGCCAGTCAACGAAACTGTTTATTATTTCCATTGAATTGTGGTAAGCTGAAATATTTGATATCTTTTTAATGAAAATTGAATGTGAATTGATGATTTATGTCTATATATATGTGTGTAGTTCAGTGGCCAACTTGAGAAAAGCCTAAATATTGCTCCAACCTGAATAGGAGGTGTCGGAAAAAAGTAAAACTGCATGGGATTGCCAAACAGTACACTGACACCTATCTTATGGACTAGGAAGAAATAATGCTGGAATGGCAGAGGCGTAGTAACCATTAGGAAGGAGTATACTGGTGTAATTTGTTTCAGATGAAGCTAGCAGTGGCCTACAGCACTGAACACAAGTGTTTGTTTTGTATTGTGCTCATTGTGGAAATGGATTATGACTTAGTTTTGAAATAGGAGGTACAACCTTCTTGTTTCAGGGACGGTGGTCTAAAGTCATTGAGGCAGCATTTGGCCTGAGTTACTGAATCCTGAGGCTGACAGCATACCACTGGGTCCAGATAGCGACCAGTGAGGTGGCTCCAGAACTCATTGAAGTAATCGAGCAGAGGAGTCTTTTACTGCAGTCATCACGAAAGTTAAGAAAGTGTGGCCATGGAGCTCAACATTATGTGCCCCCCTCTAAAATTGACAGTAAATAAAGAGGGAATATAAACTGTTTAAATTGACAGGAACTGTGAACTTTTCCCAATGATAAGACACTTGAAGTCATGATGACGAACAACACTCTAGCTTGAAAAACAAAACCAGTATTAACTCATATTACTACTTCACACTTACACACATAAGATAAGAATAATAAAATATGTCAATAACAAGAGTAAATTGATAAACTGTGTACACACTACTTGTAAGAATATTGATTGTGATTCCTGGTTCACTGTGTAGTTGAATCAGGATATCTCTATGTAAAGAAATTAATACATATATATATATATATTTGACTTTTCAAACTGACTCGTTTAAGATAGTCTCATAGAATGTTCCATGTATGTGAGTGTCACAGTGTTGTCAAGTGTGGTGGAATAAATTAAATTGTTTATCTGTCTGTAGTTGTTGTGACTTACACTTCATCATATACATACCCTAGACATATAACGTAGTCATCACAATATTCCAGAATAATTCTGACTGAGGTATACATATGTGGCAGCAAGTAAGGTTATCTGTAAAACACTACACCTATTAGATACAGATACCTTCACAGCTGATCTCAGTCAGTACACTAAGTCCCCTATAAATATTTATATTATCCCACTTTACCACACACGTGTCAGCAGTCGCGGAGTCCAGCGTGCACACACTTTTCTCATGTTCAGTCTGTTGTGTAAAATTCTATAAACTGTTCTTTCATTTAGATTTACTCTACTAGCTATCTCCACAATTGTTATTTTTCGATCCTGGTCAATGATTTTCTTCACTCTTGTTGCATTTTCATCGTTGCACTCTGAGGCTGGTCTACCAGATCTTGGCAGATCAGCAACATTTGAGCAGCCGCACTTAAACTGTTGACACCAGTTTTTTACGGAAGTATATGAAGGACAAGAATCACGAAACACTGGTTCCATCTTCCTGTGTATTTCTGTAGGTGTTTTTCCCTGAAACATCGGAAATTTTATCACAGCTCTGGCCTCCTTCTTTTCCATTGTTTTGTCAAATCTGTGGAGCAGCAGATCCGGTCAATAGGGTACATTACGCCGTGCACCGTAGCGGGAAAAAACGCGTACTTTACACATTCAGTGCAAATATGATGAACTTTAAATGTGCCAAGTTTCATCTTCCTGCTGTGACTCCTCCATGGTCAGGCCCAAGGCTTATGTCAATCCCCTTGTATTTATGATTATAACACAAGGGTACCGTTACTGCTCAGTTAATGTAATGACTTTTTTTGGGTAAGGGAATGCCTGTAACAACAGTGATAAATTCTTTCTGAGAATTACAGTGGCATGTACTAATTAAGAGTAGCATCCTATTAACTTGGAGGAAATCGTAAATCTTACACTCTTTTCTAGAATAATGGTAGGTCTGATTCAGTCTGCTACTGAATACATGGCCGCCGACCAAGCAAAGTGAAATCAATTTGTTGTTGCCCTACAAGACGCACCAGGGCGTAATGGCCACTGGCTGCTTTGACGGTCGGCGGCTAAGGATCAAAGAAGAAGAAGATTCAGTCTCACAAAATGGCAACATAATTACTAGCGAAATTCTTCGTCAACAAATTCTTTATATGGGGAGACAAAACTCTCATTCTTCACTATTGCTTTGCCAAGTCTGGGGTCAATTTCAGCTGAAAAAGGTGGAGGGCGGCCTGCATGGAGGCCGTAAGGAGGCAGCCCCTCCACCATGCAAAGGCACAACAGGCCAATCACCTGTTTGCTTTAAATCATGATTACTCGAACTACAAGAGAGAAAACCGGACTGATTCTAAAGGTGACGAACTGGCATGGACTACGACTTATGGAACTTGGAACACAAGAAGTATAAATGGGAACGAAGAGGAGCTGGTGGAAGAGATGAGGAAAGAAAAACTAGACATCCTGGCTATAACGGAAACAAAGAAAAAAAGGACAAGGAGTCGTGGATCTCGATGGCAAAACGCTGTTCAACAGTGGTGTACCCACATCTGAAAGAGCTAAAGGGGATGTGGGTTGCATTGTGGCCAAAAACCAAATAGATAGTATCAAGGGATGAAACTTTGTCTCAGAGCGCATTATGGTTGTAAAACTAGAAGAAGGAGAAACCATAGTCAACCTGGTCATAGTGTATGGGCCGAATGAGGATGAGAGAGCAGAGGTCAAGGAGGAATTCTTCGAGCTGCTTCAAAGGGCAGTGGATGACTGCCTAGATGAAATTATCAAGCTCGGAGATTTCAATGCCAGAGTTGGAAATGACCATGCTAGATGGGGTGGAGTTATCAGAAGATATGGAGAAGATACTCTTAATGACAATGGAAAGTGACTCCTTAGATTCTGCAGTTAGCAGAATCTGATCATTACAAACAAAGTTCCCCCATAAGAGTATACATGCATACACTAGATGTGAACCAACAAAGAATGAGAAGTCAGTGATCGACTAGACCTATGCCATTGTTAGGAGCAGCTCATTCAAATATGTCCGGGATGCTAGAGTCTGGAGGGGGCCAGAGATTGGAAGTGATCACTACCTGCTTACAATCATAAGAACAACTGAAAGAGTTGCTCAGCCTAGGAACTGCCTAACATCACGTAAGAAACCAAGTAAATGAGCAGGAGAAATGAGCATTAAGACATACAAGCTAAGAGAGCCAGAAATTAAGACCAGATATCAGGGGCTTATTGCTACAGCGGTGAGCAACACAGAAGAACGACCTGATGACTTGGAAACCCTCTGGCTTAAATTCAAGGACATCATAAAGACAGATGCTGCAGAAGCATGTGGTGAAGTCCGACTTGAGAACAAGAGAAAGAGGACACATTGGTGGATAGAGGAAGTCAAAGAGAAAATAAGAGAGAAGAAAATGGCATGGAGACAATACTTAGGAGCTAAAAACACAACAGGACAAATAGAGAAATATAGAGAATATATGATACTCAGAACAGAAGCAAAGAACAAGGTGCGAGCAGCAACAGTGAAGTCCTGGGAAGAATTTGGAGAAAAGCTAGAAAAAGATGCGCAAGAAAACCAGAAATTGTTCTATAAGACCCTAAAGAACATGAGGAAGGAAATACAATACCCTATCAAATTTATAAAGGACAAGCAAGGCAAATAGCTTACTGCCCCAAAAGAAGTTATGGAAAGATGGAAAGAATATTATTCAGAACTTCTGGATGGTGAGCAAGGTCAAACATCAGAAATGATAACCACTAGCACAGAAGAGGAAACCAATGGTGATGAAGATGACATAAAGATGGACGAACTGAAGGCAGCACTGGAGAAAATCAAGATGGGCAAAGCAGCACGACATGATGGTATAACATCAGAAATGGTTAAGTACATGGGAGCATCAGGCAACCTATTACTCTTAAGGGTCCTACAGGCAGTGTGGTGCAATAAGACCATACCAAAGGATTGGGAGTTTGCCATCATAACACCAATTTTCAAAAAGGGTGACAATCAACAATGTGGAAACCATAGAGGCATATCCTTTCTCAGTGTCCCTGGTAAAATCTACTCTAGAATCCTAGAGCAGAGACTCCGACGCCTAGCTGAGCCACAATTGGATGAGGTCCGGTGCAGATTCCGAGCAAACCGAAGTACTCAAGACCTAATCTTCACACTCAGACAGCTGATTGAAAAGGCCCTTGAGTATAAGAGTGAGATCCATCTTTGTTTCATAGATCTGGAAAAGACGTTTGACAGGGTCGCCTGGAGCAAACTTTGGGACTGTTTGGCAAGGAAGAACATTCCAGCACCTCTGATTCATGCTATCCAGAGCTTCTACAAGTCTTGCAGAAATTATGTGAGGACAGCAAACCATAAGTCAGAAGAGTTCAGGACCACCATTGGTGTAAGACAAGGTGATATCCTGTCATCTTATCTTTTCATACTCCTCATGGACGATGTCATCAAGGCATGTAAGGAGAGAACAAGAAAGTATTCAGTGGGGTACTGGAAGATGAGACAGGTCTGTAAAACAGAGCTGGCATTTGCTGATGATGTTGCCCTGATTGCTAAATCAGAGGCACATCTCCAATCCAACCTGCAAGTCTGGAAGGAAGAGCTGGAGAAGAGAGGGATGGTCATAAGCAGCTCTAAAACAAAATCCATGGTGATATCACGAGAAGAAAGAAGACATCAGATTAAGCTGGGAGAACAGGTCCTGGAGCAGGTCGACCACTTTAAATACCTCAGAGCTATTATAGACCGAAAGGGAGGCATCAAATAAGAGTTTGGCCATTCGAAAAGCAGCAGCTGGGAGTCTTTTTTCAGGCCATAAATCGAGGATTCCTCAGCAAGAGAGAAAGGTAAAGGTAAAGGATCCCGTTACACGCCCACTGAGGCATATTGGGAATATAGTGTTAGGCCCATATTTTCTTGACCATCAGCACACTAGGGGTGACGTGGTCAACATCACGCCGGCCGACTTAACCTTCCCAGAGTTGCTCTGGTACCCAGTTGGGGCTGGGTCAACCCAGGAGTCGTTTGCGGCCTAAAAAAAAAATCTCACCTCATCTGGGGATCGAACCATAGACCACTGAGCTAGGAAGCCAGTGCACTAACCACTATGCTATCACGGATCCCCAGCAAGAGAGAGGTTGGTAACAAAACGAAGATGGCTGTATACCGCTCCACCTATGTCCCAGTCTTGACATATGGATGCGAGTCATGGGCAATGACTACAACCCACAAGCCAGATCCAAACCTCAGAAATGAGGTATCTGAGGAAGGTGGTTGAAGTAACAAGAAGAGACATGGTCCACAATAAGACGATACGTCAAGGCCTAAAATCCCACCCCCTGCAGACCCAAGTAGAACAGTCCCAACTAAGATGGTTTGGCCATGTATGCAGAATGGGAGAAGATCAGCTACCACGACAAGCATGGGAAACAAAGAGCCAGGGATCCAGACCCCCAGGACGACCCAGAGTCCGCTGGGAGGACAACATTAGACAATCTTTGAAGGACCGAGGACTAGAATGGAACCAGGCCAGGAGAAAGACAGCCAATAGGATAGTCTGGCGCTCTCTCTTCCAAACCTCTACACCTCACGGTAGAAGGGGAACGACTAAGTAAGTAACAAAGCGCATTTAACCATCTTTTGCCAGCCTAGGAAGAATTCTTGCTGAGTGGTTCGAACCAGGAAAGACACAATCTCCATTTATCCTGTGGGTAAAGGGAAGAGCCAGGAAACCCTGAGCCTGATCTTGTCTCCTGAACCAGCGGGCAACCTCAATTGACTTTTGCACGTGGTGCATAGTCCCAGTGACCTGTTGTTCTAACATCACCAAGAGACCACCCTATCCCATATGCAGATTTGATGCTGGACATCTCAGCTAAGTTGATATATGCACTGAAACTCACCCCTCTCCTACATCTAATCATGATGGTACAGTAGTGACACGAACTCTGTTAAATTAAAATAACTCATACAAGCAGCTGTAATAGATACTCACACACTTTACTTGTTTATTCACTCAAAATTTTTAACTTCATTCATTCATTATACTTCCATTCAATAATAAATAACGTTTCTTTGTACTTTTCACTGCACCTTCCGTGTTCAGTACATTGTGTGTTGTTATTGGTTGATGTATGTGTCTGATTGTTTGTTTTGTATTATGTTATGGGACCTTATTTTATTACATTATTTTCAACACATCTCAGAAGAATCAAGGTTGCCAGCAGACCTACTCACATCTTGAAAGTATCACTGTTTCTCTTTTATGCAAGAGAAATTCAAGTTGCTGTATTTTCTTCTCTATATTTTTTCTGGAAACTCAATATCTTAGGGAAACCTTCGCCCACTATTACGAGCCATATTCAGTGATTCAGGGAATTACATGATACATCCTTTTATACACTCTATTTCTACTGTCAGTCTATTCCTTTAAACGGCCAGCCACACTACCTCAATTTCAGAAAAACTCCCTATCATCAGGTCCCAGGCATGTCAGACTAATGACCCCACACTTACACTACTAAGGAATTCGAAATTCTGTTTTCATTGGGAATTACCAGTTTTGACAGTTATCTCTCCTAGCAATTTTATTTATTAATGCTTATTTTCTCTATATTGATCTTCATGTCACACTGTAGGCAGCAGGTGATAAAAATATTTATGTTTCTGCATATGTATCTATATACACACATATATTTTTGTTTCTGCAGCTGTGTGTTCTCTCTATAAAATAGAAAGGTGCAGATATCGCAGCTCAGCTGTAAACTATGACATATCATATTTATTGCTCAAAACACAATTGCACATACGAGGCGTATGATCGAGCAGTGATTCAGTTCCTAACAACCGAAGGATGTCGACCAGTCGACATTCATCGCCGATTGAAAGCAGTGTATGGTGACAAAAGTGTGTCTAAGACTACAGTGAAATACTGGGCACGAATGTTTCGAGAAGGACGTCAGTTAACGAAAGATCTTCCGCAGCCAGGTCAGGTGCATATTGTTGCGACAGAAGAAGCCATCGCCGAGATTGATGCAACAATACGTCGTCGGAGCTTACGTTCGCTAGCAGAGGAATTCGCTGTGTCTCTTGGGACAGTTCAAATGGTGGTTAGGAAGAAACTGAAAAATCGAAAGGTGTGTTCACAATGGGTCCCACGGATGCTGACCGATCACCATAAGGAAGAACGCATGGGGTGGAGTTTGAACCACCTGCTGCGTTACGAAGAGGAGTGTGATGCATTTCTGTTGCGCATAGTGGCAGGCGATGAGTCGTGGTGCCACCACTTTGAGCCGTGCAGCAAATCAGCGAGCATGCAATGGAAACATCCCGGATCACCAAAACCCAAAAAATTCAAGTCACAGATTTCCGCCGGTAAGGTTATGCTGACCGCATTTTTTGACCATGAAGGGTTTCTATTGGCAGACTTTAAAGAGCCTGGCATGAACATCAATGCCATCCGCTACAAAGACACACAAGACAACCTGCATACAGCCATCAAGAATAAACGACCCGGCATGCTTTTGCGTGGTGTGATTCTGTTGCACGACAATGCTCGTCCACATGTTGCGAACATTGTGCAGGAAGCGTTGGCAAGGAAAAGGTGGGAAGTTCTGCCACACCCAGCGTACAGCCCCGATCTGTCACTATGTGACTTTCATTTGTTCGGACCCTTAAAAAAATCTCTACAGGGACGATTCGACTCCGATGCAGACGTCAGGGTCTCGGTGACCAAATGGTTCAATAAGCAACCAAAGTCATTTTTCTCGGACGGCATCCGCCATCTACCAAAGCAGTGGGATGCGTGTCTGAATGCCTATGGTGACTATTTCTAAAGAACCCCTGTGAGTACTTGCTTCATAACAATTGCTGTATTTAATTATACTACTCCTGCTGATGTACCTTACATATATTTGTTATAAAGCCACTGGGACGGGTTTCATTTGAACACACCTCGTATTAACCCCAGAGGTGGATTTCCATCTGAGGAGTCCCACCAGGCAGAGGGATCAACTCAGTTGAGGGAGAAACTGTATGGTGACGAGAGAAGCCAGAGATGGACTGCCAGCTTTATAAGAAAGATAGATGTGATTATTTATGAGCAAATGAAGAAGAAGCAATGAAGGAGGGCTGGGCATGAGACTGGCTACCTCATCCTGTAGAAACTTTTAGCCAAAAAAAAAAAAAAAAAAAAAAAAACTCCGACGCAAAATATGGACAGGTCCACTATAGAAAAAAACTGAGCCATCGATGACAGAAGATCCTGTAGTAAGAAGGCGTATAAAGCAACATATAGAATGACAAGTGTCTGTGAGGCTAACCTTTTTTCTTCTAGGAAGATCTCCAGATCAGGCACCTGGAATGTTCATATACTTAACAAGCAGAAATGAGGAGCTTTAAAACTAACATACTGCGACTGTGTGAAACAAAGGGAGGAAACTGAGCACAGTCTAAATCAGTGGTTCCCAAAGTGTGCGGTACTGCCCCCCCCCCCCCCCCCCCCCCCCCCCCCGGGGGCTTTGGAAGGATCCAAGGGGGCGATACGGACAAACGTGGCCAGAGGTGAGGCGTTCAGTAGTAAGGGGGAGTTCAGGATTTGACAAGCTAAATTCAGTACGTGCGGGGGAGAAAGGAATTGTGGATTTGAGAGACAACATCAGCGAAGCGGGGACGATGTGGGTGGTTGTATTACTAGGATCATTAAGCAAGGCACAATTTCGTCTATGCGTGTCATTCTGAGCTCAGGTAACCATCGCTGACCATAAAAGGTAATCGGGAACTTCTAGGAAAGGGGGTTGACCAAACAAATATCGTCCATTCGTTCACTCCTGAAGAAAGAGAAATGATCCGTGCCAATGGCATGGGCGAAATTAGATACCTGCTGGCGATTCAGAAAGTACCAACTTTGCTTGTTGCGGAATTTATTGCCTCAGTATTTGCGGGGGGGGGGGGGGGGGGGGGGGGGGGGGGGGGGGTCGCGGGGGGGGGGGGGGGGGGGGGGGGGGGGGGGGGGGGGGGGGGGGGGGGCTAATGGTAACTAGATATTCGCAGATTGGTAATAAATAAGAGAAAAGGTTCAAGGGAGCAAGTTTTTAACGGTACTTGGCAGTAGAAATCAGTCTTTGAACCTCTGAACCGGCTCTCCTACTATGCATTCAGACTTTCATAAATCGACGTTTCCCGTCTATTTCAACATTGCGCTGGCTATGAGCAAAACCAACAAACTTTCTCAGCTTTTCTTGTGAACAGTGGTTTCAAATAAGCGTGTACCGGGTATCAAACAATTTCATCCTGTCGATAAGGTAAGTTTTCATACCTATATTTTTTGTTTGTTTGCACAGAGCTAGCATCAGTTTTACTAACATTAATTATTAATTAAGCAGATCCATTTTGATTCAGATTTGCCGTATATTGAATTTTGCTGTTCAATCCAGTATATTACATCCTTTTAATTTGTTACCAGGATCTCCACACTTTGTAGTTAAGCTACTGTCTCCCAATTTTTAAATCTGAAGACCTATCAATATAGTGCGTTATTTTATATTTTGTTCATATTAAATAACTATTATTATACTTTATGAAATGATTATTGGGTTACTTCAGTGTTGGTGTGGCTGTTACTAATTGTTTTTTTTTTTCTGACTGTTGTATTTTTCTAATTTATTTATGGCTGTGGTTAAGAAACTTTATAAAATAGAAGAGTAAACTGGTAAGAACATCTGTGTCAACATTTTTGTAAAGCCACTTTTAAATCAGTTTTTGTTGTTTACTCGACGTACATTTTTCTATCAGCAAAATTGTAAAATCAATTCTTTGTTCCTGAATTCAGAACAAATATGGCAAAAGCAGAACAAACCAAAAAGAAGTGCAGACAATACAGCGTGGAATATCTGAAATATGGATTTATTCCAGCACTAAATAACCAACAACTGCCAATGTGTCTATTATGTGAGAGGGCCTTTTCAAATGAGGCGATGAAACCTTCCAGACTACTTGAACATTTGAAAAAAATTCACCCTGATAAAACAGATAAAAGTTTGACATATTGTCAGTCACTTCGTGAAAACGTTCAGAAACGTAAAACTGTCCGTGACATGTTTGTCAACACTTCACAACATGTGATGGTTTGAGAGCTTCATACAAAATTTCATTGTTGATAGCTAAATCTGGAAAGTCTCACACAATTGCAGAAAATTTGATTTTGCCAGCTATAAGGGAGTTTGTGAGTACAGTTAAGTCATAAGTCACCTGAACAAATAATTAAAGCAATTCCGCTCAGCAATACCTCTGTTCAAAGAAGAATAGATGAAATGGCTGAGAATGTTGAAAATACAGTATGCAACATACTTAGGACAACAGAATCTGCATTGCAGTTGGATGAGTCAACATTGCCGGACAACGAATCTTTGCTTTTTGCGTATGTTCGCTTCGTAAAAGATGAAAGTTGGTTCAAGAGTTGTTAGTTGCTAAGCAACTAGTAACTGAAACAAAAGGGGAGTCAATATTTTGTGTAGTAGAGAAATTTTTCAAAGAGAACGAAATTCCGCTTACTAATATTCTTGCTTGTGCAACAGATGGGGCACCATCAATGATAGGTTATTAATGCGGGTTTATCGCTTTCTTAAAAGAAGCTGTACCTGGTATATTCACAATACACTGTGTAATTCACAGACAACATCTTGTCGCAAAAAATCTAAGTGATCTTAAATACTGGTATCACAGCGATTAACAAAATTAAGTCCCATGCTCTAAATTCTCGACTATTTCGAGAGCTTTGTACTGAGAATGATGAACAGTTTGAACGTTCGCTGATGCGCACAGAAGTCAGGTGGCTCTCAAAAGGAAATTGTCCGAGACGCTTTTATGCTCTTTTTGAAACTGTGGTGGAATTCTTCAAAGACTCGCATGCTTCGCTCAGGACAGAACTAACGAATATCAGGCATGACTTTGCATATTTGTCAGATTTATTCACAAAGTTTAACAAAATAAATCTACAACTGCAAGGAAATGATATTAATATTATAAAAGTCAAATCTGTCGTCTCCACGTTTCTGGCCAAATTAATGCTATTCAAACACAATATTGGCCGTCGCGAGTTAATCCAATTTCCCAGCCTCTTAGAGTTGGAAGAGAAAGACAAAATACCAGTGGATAATCTTCACGTATATTGTGCACACCTAGATATGCTGCATAAAGACATGTCTCAGAGGTTTCAGGATCTTCTTTTGATCACGATTCCAGACTGGATAATAAATCCATTCATGGACACGTGCAGTGAGGAACTAGGAAGGGTGGAAGAGGAATTGATGTCGCTACAAAATGACGTTGAACTTAAGCCAATGTTCAAGAAATCATATCAAGACTTCTGGTTGCAGAAAGAAATCTCTGAACGATAGCCTGCAGTGTGGGGAAAGGTTAAGATATTCTGTATTGCCTTTCCAACATCGTATTTAGTAGAGCGTGGTTTCAGCACGGTTGTCCAACTTCTTTCGAAGCAGAGAAACAGACGGCAGATTGCGGAACGTGGGAATCTGAGACTCCTTCAAAGTAACTTTCTGCCTGATGTTGAGAAGCTGATATCACTACACCAGGCACATCCATCTCATTGAAGTTAAAAATGAAGTAAGTTTGTTACTAATTTACTTTCGCATACTGCTGTTTGTTTTACTGCATTAAGTTTTTCTTTTTAAATTAAGTTAATAAATAAAAGTATCTGTAGCTTTATATTAGAATGTGATAAATTGAACAATTAGGTGTCACTGTATTAACAGTTGCTCTTATTTTTCACTCTTTATTTTTTTATGCACTGTGGGGAAATGCAGGGGGGCGCTGGGGACATGCTCTGGGATCCAAGGGGGTGGTGACCCAAACAAGTTTGGGAAACACTGGTCTAAATGATGTCCTCAAGACATGAAGAAGAAAGCCCACACCAGTGTGGATGGCTATAATGTTATCAAAGGAAGCACTCACAGAATGAGAAGCATTGGGATTTGACCCAAAAATATATCTGCAATATTCAAAACAGAAAATGGGACCCCAAGATGCAGCAATAGTGAATGCAGTCAGCGACTCATAGCTTGACTGCCTGCGTCAGGGCCAGCGAACCAGAGCAGGTCAAGACCGTGCTCCACCTCCACGTGGTGGTCCTGGAAACAGTCTGCAGCAGTGCAGGCTGGCTGAGCGAGCACGGATCGAAATGGGAAGGCAAACCCGGTCCTTAAAAAATGCCGTGCAGAAGTCAGATGTGTCGACCGAAAGGTGCAGATATCACAGCTTAGGCGCAAACAGACACAACGCAACCACCGTCCTTTTCAGGACGAACGAGGAAGAAGAAGAAGAAAACAGAAAATAAAGATAAACGTCATCCAACATAATGCACCAACCAATGACAAAGAAGAATCTGTGAAAGATTTTACACCAAACTACAAAATATCATAAATATGGAAGAAAATACATCACAATTTGGATGGGTCACCTAAATGCAAAGATAGTAACAGAAAGCTGCAGCTTTGAAGAAATATGGGACAATGAATGAAAATATAGAAATATTCACAAATTTATGTGCTTCAACTGGCTATAGGAGGAAGCATGTTTCTACATAAAATACATACAGCAATATGGATATCACCAGACTACAGGACAGAAAATCAGATTCATGATATACGCATAAACAAGATGGAAGTCATGTCACTTCACCAATATTACACTCTCTAGTGTTTTCCACCAGAAATATCAGCCTCCTCATGTGTCACGCTGTCAAGTTATTCAGTATATCCTCTTTCAGTCATTCAATTTGTTTTTCTAATCAATGTTGCAAGTGTTTATAGCTGTTGGCTCCGACACATGCTGGCAGCAATGAAGTAATAGGCTTTCATGGACGGTTGCTTGCAGAGACCAGAAGTATTGGGAGAGCCTGGCAAGCACACTGCTGGCCAGATATAACACGGGACTCCTTATACCGCTGTCAGATACTAGCCTTAATTTAGCTTCGAATCTGAATAATTCACAAGTTGATCCATAACATCTTCCAATTTGGTGAACTGTTAATCCTACTGATTATTTAATTTTTCACCAAACGTAGCAGCAGTCATGGATATTGCACTGGCTTAAGTCAGAGAATGTAGATAGGATTCACATCCTCCATTTGAAATTGATTATATGGTGATGCATACATCTTTGGCATTTAGCAATAAAAACACAACATTTGCGTGAAATCTTTATTTCCAGCATCCTAAATAAAAGATATACATGATTAATACAATACATCTTATTTTCGCTCATTCACACGTGATGATAGTTGCTTTTACTTACACTAGACCTTCTTCAATTAGCTTATTTCTGCCAAATGTCAATAAATTTATGAAAAAATAAAAGGAAAGTTGATAAAATGCAGACTCATAATGTACTGCTTAATTCCTGACCCCGCCATCTGCGGCATAACATTGGGTCTATAGTGTACCAGTAGACTTACATTGAGGAAAGGATGTTGGCAATGCATTGGAGACATTTTGAGGAAACCAGATGATGGCATTACAAGGAAGTCCTTGTTCTGGAATTCCTAGGGTAACAGAAATGGAGGGAGACCCAACAAAAAAAAAAATTAGAGAAGAGAAATGGAGACAGACTTTAAAAGGATAAAGTAGAGATGGAGACAGCTTTAGCAGATGTGAAGCATGGGAGCATCAGAGCAATGATGATGATTTTATGAAATGCTGTTATTTGTGTGGTATACTCTGTAAGTAATCTCAGGTATTCATTTTCTATCCAAAGTTATCTATGCACATAAGTAGTCTAGGGTGACCATACGGCCGGATTTGTCCGGCTTTTCAAGTCTAAACGGTGTGTCCGGCCGGATTTTTAAACAAAATTTTGAAATGTCCAGCTTTTTCACGATTTACTAAATTACATGAAAGATGCCATTTTGAAAATTCCCCAGTTGAATTTCACTGAATTTCCGCAGAATCCAGCAATCAACATATTAACAATCCCACAAACTTTCATGTTGATGGATCATTTATCAGTAATAGATTATCATAATATTTTAACTCAGTTTTATACATTTTCGCACTATTTGTTTATTGCCACCTGTTATCCAAAAATGCGTTTTGAATGATAAAACGGTATGAGGTTTAGTCATTTAAAACTTGGTTGTCTGTTGCAAATTACAAATAATTTTAACTTTAATATCGAATTAAACATTAAATTATGACATTATATATTTATTACACAAGCCCACCCTAAGTGCCAAATTAAAAAAAACAAAAGGACTTTGCCTTGTTTTTGTGAGGCGCGCATCCTTCAACCTAGACACATGGTCTGTCAGTTATATTATGGAGCATGTTCAAATATAAAAGACCTTGTGGTTTAAATAAAAAAGTGCGTATTCGCAGATAAATTGAAAAAGAAATTTTCATGTTTTGGCAGAGGTCGGCAAGATTTAGAAGCATAATGTCTCATGTGCAGAGTAGGCACATTTGTGTCAGTAGCAAATAAAGTTGCTGTTGATTAAAAAAGAAGAAAACACACGCACGCACACACAATAGCCCACACACATGAAAACATGAACTCCACAAGAACAACACTTGTGTCTGAAAGTTTGCATCCAAAACTTACATTATTTACAAAACAAACAAGCACGGAACCAAAAAAGTAACTACTAAAGAAGGCCCTTTTTCTTCTCATACTGTGAAACATTACAATAATTTGAAATCAGTGAATTGTACTTTAAAACGCTTTCCATCATTCAGAAAGTGCCCACAAATTTGCATGTGCCAGAACCAAAACCGCCGCTGGTGTTATTTATGTGACAATGTTTCTGTGTGTATTTAAAAAGTAATGAGCGTTTTTAAAGTCGATTTTTATCATCTTAATATATCAATAGACACAAAATCAAGGTGATTTGATGAAAGTATTGTTTGGTGTGTAATAAATAAGCTTCATTGTCATTTATTATTTAAAATAAGTATGTCCTACTTTTTGATTATTGTGACCTTCCTTGTCCTTTTTGTGGCCAAAAACTTGAATATTGTCCTCCTTTTTTTGCATTGAGCGAAATGGTCACCCTAAAGTAGTCCAAGTTGCATATCATTTTAAATGTCATCCTACTCATAGTATACTGCACTTAAATGAGTCTTTTGCAAAAAACATTGAACTTATTGTGTGAATGTTCATATGTTTGAAACACCAAGTCATTATAAATGCTTCTGAATCCACAAGTTTGTTTTTAATGTTCACCTGTTCAAAAATTTTATGTGACAATAATTCTAATTATACATCACCAATATTGTTCTACACCTCATTAACAAAAGTAATAACCAGGATCCAGCTAAAGTCATTAGTGATGACAAAGATACTTTTAAAAAAAAACAAATACTGAGTGAATTATGGTATATGTGTTGGCAGTGTTTAATGAAAGATAAACAAGAAAGTAGGTGTACCTGATAATAGAGGGGAAAAAACAGAAGAGGAAGAGAGAAGAGAAGACGAGTTCTGGACAGACAAGACAATTTAAAAACGTAACTGTAGTCCCATGGCAGATACTGATGTAGGGGACTTAGGTGTTTGAATCTTAATGATACTAGATTCAGCTTTGAGAGGTGTGGTGACCAGTTTCCTTCCTTGCTGCCTTTCCCTTCCCCAACTCAGGAGCAGTTAGGTACCCATTTCTGACGAAATTGATGACTTCTTCACAATCTTGGTTTCACTCCGGCAGTATCGGTCATTTGTGTTACTGAATTGTATTATTTGCTCTCAATTGTGACACTTTCTTTCTTTCTTTTTCTGCTTGTGTGGCAAATATTTTGTAGGTGCAACAATTTGTTGACTCTCTGTGATGTCACCTGTTTGTTGCCCGGTCATCCTAGCTTGCAGTGAGAAACTGAGATAAGATAGTCGCCGGCGTGTTTAGATTCAACCACCGATAAGACGACTCGTTTGGTAACCCAGATGGGCAAACATGGAGTTTTTTGCGAACTCATACGACAGATAACGAGATTACTGTCTGTGTGACACATGTGGGCAGACAAGTGTGACATCATCGTTTCCGGGCCGACTTGTTATGACAACATTACTTTCTAATAAAGTAATAGGTGTTACAGCTTACCCATGTTGTCATGTGTGTCTACCGATCTGCCTGTGAGAGTGTATGCAAGGCATCAGATGTCCATACATGGTAATATGTGACCTTTGCAGGCACGCACCTTATTTCACGTGGGGCTATTTTGAAAATATCACACCCTATCTGCATGATTTGAAATGATTAGATCTTTCTGATTAGATTCATAACAACGATGCGTGGGAAGATAGGAATATAGTCTGACCATTTCGCAGTTATATTTCACTGTGAATTTCACTCTCGCCAAGACAACATCAGACCTCGCCAGAGAGAAGATTAGATTCACAATTCCTTTTTTTAACCGGACCTTTTATTGGAGAACCAAATAAGACTTACAAAGCACAGGAAATCTCTACATTTTAATAAGGAACACCGGGACTAGGAAAATGAAGAAACACATGGAGTCAGAGGGGGAATCTATTGTCAAATTAAAGACACCCCAGATGCGTATAAGAGACCGACTCGTCTCTTTTATTCATCTGAGCAACAAGTCTGTAGCCAAGATTGGCGTAAGTAGTGCATTTACATTTCATTTTTTATTACTAACATGTAAAAACTAACATATATATGTATATATTACCATGTGAAGTTTAATGTGTGAAACTCGCTATTGGATGTCAGTCATTTAAGGCTGGCAACCTCAACGTATAGAATGATGATTCATGAACCACCACTGCATGGGCTGGTGATTGCTTTATTGATAATTTCGTAAAGAGAACTAAAAGCATAAGGTAGTTCAAGGTTCCCTATGGAGCAGGGAGGGAAAGAAGAAAGAAATAATGTACATTCTAAGTATAATATTTTCAAAGCAGTGTAAATGTCACTATAAACATAGTCACTTTAAAATTAATGTAAGTTTTCAAGCTTAAACCAGTGTAAATGTCTATGTGAAAATATTCACTTTAAAGTAATGGAAGTTTCAAACTTTTCAATCAGTGTAAAACATAAATGAAAACATATTCAATTTATATTGTGAACACTTTTCAATCAGTGGAGATGTATATGTAAACAGACTCTATCTTTATTATTAACCTTTTAATTTAAATATAAAGTAACTATGAAAGCTATTCTATTTAAATGTAAAGAAAGTTTTATCCTGAGGGATTACATTTAATTCTCATCGAGGGTAAAGTTTGTGTAATTGGGCTGGTGGTATGGGAAGATAGGAACCCATAACTATGGGGTGGAAAACGCCATACCCAGAAGAGTATTTGGTTCTATTCTTTTACCATAGTTATTGGTGGTACCAGCAGAAAGTACCATCTTTGGAACAAGAAGGGAACCGTGGCCTAAGCTTTAAGACGCAGGACCCACGTGGTAGACTCTCCTTAACATTTCTGGGAAACGAGCTACCCCCGACAACCTTGATCAGAGATGGGTGTGAGCAGAGTGAAAAGAACCAACCCATAAGAAGGAGCAGAATCATCATTGGCAGCTAAGTTCAAATATATGCTGCCACTTGAACTTCTTGTAGTATCTCACATTCCCTAAAGACTGTGATGATAATTTTTCTTGATCCATAACTAGAGTATACGTACCAGTGCGCGGCCATGCCCAGAGCGCGGCCGATTACTGAAAGTGACTGTTCCACGTGCTTTTGACTACGTTTGAATTGAGAGTAACCTCCCTTGGGGTTATCGCGCTAAGTTAAGCTTGCTACCGAGTTAATTTCCCGCCGTTTACAAAGTTTTTCACAACGTTGAAACATTTGGTGAGGAAAAGATCACCTTGCAAGTTTCAAGGTCAGGTACTTTGAACTCATGTTTCTCATTGTTTTATAAAAATATTTAAGTACTTATTTGATTAATATATCCAAATTAATCTCATTTATCTGTATTCATTGTCAAACGACCGTTTCACGCTATAATGGCCTAAATATCGGGGTGGCCGCGGTCAGGAAGGGCTATTTTTTATATCTGCCCAGTGGCGGCCAAACTGGCCGCGGTGAGGACATACATAAAAATCAACAATGAACATATGAATGACATTAGATTCTAGGTCTCTATCTTCTAAATAAATCGTAGTTCTAGATTAGCTTTAGTCCTTATATAATATATATATATATATATATATATATATATATATATATATATATATATATATATATATATATATATATATATATATATATATATATATATATATATTGACTAATGTCGAGGTGTTGTCACGTGCTGGCCTTCAAAGTATGTATACACTGCTTAGACAGCGCAGACTTCGCTGGCTTGGCCATGTTCGTCGCATGGAAGATGGTCGCATCCCAAAAGATATCTTCTACGGACAATTAGCAGATGGCAGGAGAACAGTTGGGCGACCACAGCTGAGGTTCAAAGATGTGTGCAAGAGAGATATGAGGGCACTGGACATGGATCCAGCAACATGGGAGGATGAAGCTGCCGATCGCACTAAGTGGCGATGCTATTTACGGCGCCAACTCAGATTGGGTGAAGATAGGCTCACACAACAAGCCGAGGAGGGGAGAAAACGTCGAAAGGAACAACAGGAAAATAAGCAGCTGAGGGCTGTCACCAAGAAGAAAGCTGAAGAAACTGAAGAAAAGAAGCGAAGGAAAGAGGAGAGAATAAAACAAGAAGAAGAACGCAAGAAACAAAAACAAGAGTACACCCGTATGCGCAAAGAAACAAGAAAGAGGAAGGCAGAAGAAAAAAGAAAAGAACAAGAGCAGAAGTCGAAAGAGAAAAGATGTAAAAAAAGAAAGGAGACAAGAACAGACGATGAAACCAGCATGGATGACGCAGAAATGATTCTGGACGACGATGATACATGTGACTTTCAGGATATTTTTGAGTGTGAGCACAGTGACAGTGTGTTTAAAAGTGAGAGTTTGACAGAAGTGAATGAAACGGGAGCATTTGTGTCTGAAGCGGGTGAAAATGTGAGTGAAAGTAGGTCATTATGGGGGGTGTTTTCATCGATGTCAGAAGTCCTTATACAGAAAGAGGAAGCACGGAAGGAAGAAGAGAAAAGAAAAGCCCAGCACAAAGTTGCCATGGAAGAAAGAAGAAAGCTGAAGAAGCTGAAGAAAAGAAGCGAAGAAAAGAGGAGAGAATAAAACAAGAAGAAGAACGCAAGAAACAAAAACAAGAGTACACCCGTATGCGCAAAGAAACAAGAAAGAGGAAGGCAGAAGAAAAAAGAAAAGAACAAGAGCAGAAGTCGAAAGAGAAAAGATGTAAAAAAAGAAAGGAGACAAGAACAGACGATGAAACCAGCATGGATGACGCAGAAATGATTCTGGACGACGATGATACATGTGACTTTCAAGATATTCTTGAGTGTGAGCAGTGACAGTGTGTTTGAAAGTGAGAGTTTGACAGAAGTGAATGAAACGGGAGCATTTGTGTCTGAAGCGGGTGAAAATGTGAGTGAAAGTAGGTCATTGTGGGGGGGGGGGGGGGGGGGGGGGGGTGGGGGGGGGGGGGGGGGGGGGGGGGGGGGGGAAGAAGGGGGGGAGGGGGGGGGGGGGTGGGGGAGGGGGGGGGGGGGGGGGGGGGGGGGGGGGGGGGGGGGGGGGGGGGGGGGGGGGGTGTTTTCATCGATGTCAGAAAACAGAATAAAGACTTAAGAATGAAAACAAACTCACTGTATTGCAGTTTTTATAAAGAATTCTAGGCCTCAGAGAGAGAGAGAGAGAGAGAGAGAGAGAGAGAGAGAGAGAGAGAGAGAGAGAGAGAGAGAGAGAGAGAGAGAGAGAGAGAGAGAGAGAGAGAGAGAGAGAGAGAAAGAGAGAGAGAGAGAAAGAGAGAGAGAGGGGGAAATATATGTGGTGTTTGAGTTACTGAATTAAAAATGTTTGATTGTTTCTTTAAGGTATTGTCGTATTCTTGTTGCTACCACTTTTCTCGCAAATGAATTTAGATCCAGACTAGACCTAGAGTAGTCTAGACTTATAATATTAGTCTTGGCAGCGCTAAACCTGGTACAAAGGCCGCGGTGAGGGCACACTGGCCGCACCTTGTCAAAATGTTGGCCGGGGTTAGGGCACATGGCCGCGCCGTGGTACTTCGAGGATAAGAGCAAACTACTACATTTTAACTCTATAATAACATCTATCGTGCACACACAGTTACAAGACTAGAGCGCGGCCACTCGTGGCTGTTTCTACCGATCGCAGTTGTTATAACATTACATGATGAGTCAGGAGACAGGAAAGTTCACTCGTGGCCGCAACTGGTACGCGTACGCTATTCAAAATATTTCCAACTGTTAAAACCTAAAGTGATTATTAAATTTTGTTATTTGTAATGTTACAAATTTAACTTCGATTTAATCATTTTAAAGTTACTGCATGTTTGTCTCAGTCAAATTACTACACACACATTAAACAGAGCTATACTAAAATAATAGAATTCCACTGAGTAAATCAGGGGTGGGGGTTTAAACAAGCTGAACTTAAGAAGTGTTTAAAAATCCTTCATAAAAGCGTCAGCAGAATTAAAGAGTTAACATAATCAGCCAAAGCAGTATTGTTCTCGCTTTTTCTGAATATTTTGAAAAGACTCCCTTTGTAATAGAAGTGTCATCACCCTTCTATCTACATCTCTGCCAAGAGTAATCTTGTGCGAAGGTAGATACCTTTGAAGCCCATATTAGATACTCGAGTTTTGGCCACTGTTGGACCACTACTGCAAAGCAGGGGAGGAAATATTGTCACACCTTCAGTGCCATCCAGATAAGTTGCCTACGTAGTTAGGATTTAGGGTTAGAATTCCTTAGCCTGACCATAACCCTGAGAAGCATAGGCCTTCAACAAATATATGCCAAGTCTTCCTGTCCTGTGCCATCCACTCAAGTTCTTTCCATGTTTTCCTCATCATTTTCACCTCTGTATCCAGTTCTCTTCTCCATGTGTTTCTTGGTCTACCTATGCCTATCTTTCCTTGTGGATTCCAGAACAAGGACTGCCTTGTAATGCTATCAACAGGTCTCCTCAATGTGTGTCCTATCCATCGCCAGCATCTTCTTCTCAACTCTTGTTCCACTGGTACTTGTCTGGTTCTTGTCATCAATTCCACATTTGTGACTTTGTCATCTCATTTCAGTCCTATTCTACGCAAGCACCCGTTTAAACAAGTCTGTAGCTTTTTGGTTGTTGTTTTTGTTGCTCTCCATGTCTCAGAGCCATACAATAGAGGTGGACGCCAAATCTGGTGTTTTTTTTTTTTTCCTGGATGAACAATGTCACCACGAATAGTTAGTGTAGCAAAACGTGCTCTTGAGGTTCACAGTTAAAAAAAAAGAGGAAAATACTTCCAGTCCTGGAAACATCTGGTTGCAAAAAATGTTAAAAAATGATGATGATGATAATCCTATCGGCTGGCTCTATGGTGAGTGCCGATTCTGAAACAGCGTAACTTTCTGGATAAATCTGCTTGAATACGACGACTGTCAGAAGTCTGGGATAATGTTATTTTATCCACAACCCAGTGGGCTGATAATATTGAAAAAATATTGCTGGGTTTTGTAAGTCCAGTTAATTTACAAGTTAAAATGTTTCTCATGTATCGTTGGCTCACAAATGAAATTGGTGACGCACAAGCTAAGAAAAAGACAACATTAACCAATCGGTAAATGAAGAAAAAGCCCAAAATAGACTGCTGGACGCCCTTGATCAGGTCTGCTAGGAATAAAAGAAACATTTATGGAAAAATGCTACTATTCTATATAGCTACATATGTGCACACGAACGGGGACAAGACGATCTCTTATCCATGTAGTGGTTTTGATGGTATTGTATGATGGTGATATTACTAAGTGTGATGTATGAGGTCAGCTGTGAAGGCTCCTGAGTTAAAATGTAGCTGTGAATTTTCAGAAGGCCTTTCTTGCTACCACTACGACCTCACACCTATCTTTTTTTCTAATGAATGTGGCTACGTTAAAATCTAGGGTACTGAATGTAATGTGTTGTATTGACATATACAAACACACACACACAGATATTAAATAATATAATATTATCAATAAAATTTAGAACACAATGAACTAAATTCAGCTGGTGAAATTTTAGAAAGTAAATCTTTTTTAAATTTATTTGTTCTGAACCAAGGTTTTATTTTGGCCAGAACATATGAAAGATTTTGGAATTTATGAGTGAATGGCATGAATAAATGACATGATAAATAAAAGGTGTGTACGTATACAATTTTCACGAGTAGTTAATATTTCTACAGTTCATAATTTTATTTTCCCTGGGAGAACGATGAATAGATGTGCTGTTGGGGTGGCTTCATCCCTCCCTGTCTAAGCCTACCAAACATTGTCCATTAATGATGGAAGGAAATGGGATGTTTTAGTAGTAATTCACTTTGGGTGCTATGTCTATGAAGTTGGTGTAAATCCAGCAGACCAGCCTGCTTACGTAACTTTGAAAGAGTAGTTCTGGTGCTGGAATCTGGTGACCCCACCTCTCCGTGCTTGGGGGCAATATATCGGGTGGCCCCACCTCTCCGTGCTTGGGGCAATACAAGGCTGTTCTGCCGAGATGCGACACTGCACGGGTCCTCACTGTCAATTATTTACCCAGCATTTGACACCACCTTTTGGTGTCAACATAAAAAACTCACAGCTCTGAAATAAAGTATTGGTTTAGGTTCAGAACCTTACCTAAGGAGCCACTTCTACACGTAACAATTTACAATAACACCACTTAGACAGGGTCAGATCTCTCTGACCATACAACACATCTTACCAAGTTGGTTTCACATAGGATAAGTTCTCCCAGACTACATATTCCGAAATATGTTTATTAGCTTCCTGCCATAGAATAGGATAGGTGATATGTTCCACTGATCTCAACACTTGATCTGTCCTTCCTAATCCTTGCTGGAGTTTATATATATTGTTTGTCCCTAGACCCTGAACTAGGGCGGGGGGACTAGAGCAAATCCTTACTTGTTGTAAGGCTAGATTTTGATATGGCAGTATCCAATCACTCGAAACATTAAACAATATTTAAAATATACAAAGAAATAATTTCAATCTTACCAGATTATGAATAAAGAACACAGAAATGCTAGCAAAACTCAGCTGAGCTGCTGGCTATAGTATGGCGTCCCTGAACTTATTTCAATTTACTTCATTGGAAATCACCACACTTAAAATTTACTGTGTCTATCACTGGACAACTATTGAGGAATGGCAAAAAAAAGCGCGTCTGAGCGCTGATAATATGATTGTCTGTGGCCAATCAATGCCTTGTGTTTTTTTCAAATTCAAATTTCCTACACTAAAGTCATTTCAGTCATGCTTCAGTCAAGTATGGATTTTTATCTGTTAGTCCGTCCGTCTCTACTTGCGTTTTCACAAAAACGTACTTGGTTTTTGAACCAACCTATCCGTCCCCTCTACAAATTTTGTCTTTAAAGTTATTTTTAGCCACAGCTCCCACCAATGTCCCTCTCTTTCATTCTAACTAGGTTTGAACACTTGAGTCTCAAGGTCGCGGTTTTTGTGCAAATTAGTGACATGTTTGATTCAATGCAGTCTTTCGCTGATGTGAACAACACAGTCTTTTGTCAATGTCTTCATTATTATCTATCCGTCTGTATAAATAAAAGCATATTATTTCACTGCTCAAAATGGGCCATCCGGCCAGCTAATTTTTATATTCCTAACATTAGTATTAAGAAAAAGTTACTTTTTTAATTTTGTAATATTTCAAGCATCTGCGTTGTAATGCTTTTGCCGCTGAATTCAAATAAAAGGCTTGGTATCGCATAAGCATCCCTTCCGTACCTCGTGTCAATTTGGGGACGTGAATTTTTCTCCGTCCCCCCCCCCCCAATTGCATCTTCTTAGCCTTGCTAGTCTCACGCAATTTTTCAGTCATATTTTTTTCCTTTTGATCCGCCGTTCTCATCCCGTTCAAATGGTAACCGTTTTGACTTCCCGTCTAGCAAGTCAATTTTTATGGAGGGTAGTGACCCGCGGTCAGGGCGATCATGTAGTATCAGCAGCTTACGCATTATGTTTTTATCCTTACATGTTATCTTTGGAGGTATTTTAACGTTGTATCACTGTTAATTTTACGACACATCTCCCCACTTGAAAACATGCCTACGGCAAGTTCCAAAACCAGTGATACACATAGGTAAAATTACTCCTCACGTCTGCCACTACTCTAATTTTGATCACAGGGGTGCCGACTGAGGAAATCTGCACCGACATTCAATTTGCCTGGGATATATTGGATACTAAACTGATAAGGTTGAAGCAATAAAGACCACCTCAGCAATCTTGCGTTTTCATGCTTAGCCTGAGATAAGAATACGAGAGGCTGATGATCCGTCTCGACCACAAAAGTCCTACCATACAGATAGATTTGAAACTTCTTTATTGCCCAGATTAACGCTAAACATTCTTTTTCGCTTGTGGAGTGTGAGTTTTTCCTTTAACTCTTGGAACGCTAGTTCACATTGTGCAGTCCAAATAATTTTATCTGGAAGTCCCTTGCGAGTCAGATCAGTCAGAGGAGCACAAATAGAGTTAAAATCTTTGATATATTTTTGATAAAATCCGCATAACGACACGAATGATCGCACGTCCTTTTTTGTTTGTGGTCTAGGTGCTCTCTGCAGTTTTTCCAAGTTCTTGGGGTCAGGGGTCATGTTACCCTGATATACAGTGTGTCCCAAGAATTCCAACTCTTTGCATCCAATACAACATTTTGTTGGCCTAGCAGTTAAGTTCGCCTCCCGAAGCCTATTAAATAACATTTCTAGAGCTTCAATGTGTTCTTCAAATGTCTCTGTGGCGACGAGAATATCATCCATGAAATTCGTGATACATGGGTTATTCAGGGGATCCAACAATTTGCGCATCATCCTTGAAAATACACTCGGAGCATTTTTCAGTCCGAATGGTAGCATATTGAATTCATAATGTCCATCCGAAGTGCTAAAGGCCAAATAAGGTCTCACTTCAGGCTTCACTGGGATCTGGTAATAGCCTTTACTAAGATCCACCTTTGAAAAGTATTTTGCCTTGTTCAGTCTGGCAAATAACTGTTTTGTGTCTGGTAATGGATCCACTTGTCCTTCTGTGACAGCATTCAGTTTCCTGTAATCTATGCACAGTCTGTGTTCCCCAGACGGTTTTCTCAACAAAACGACACTAGAACTAAAAGATGATTCACTGTGCGAAATAATCCCCTCCTTCAACAAATAATCTATTTCTTCCTTCAATGCCTTCTCCTTCGCGAACGGAATAGAATAGGCTCTCATACAGATTGGGTTTGAGTCTACCAGTTTCATGTCATACTGTAGCAAATTTGTATGGCCTGGTTTATCTGTTAATACATCTGTATGTTCCTCCAGAACCTGTTGAACTCTCTCCCTCTGATTTTTAGTCAGGTGCTTACTGACTTTTACCTGCTGTTTCACAAGGATGTAATGGGTATTCATGTGAGGTGAGTGGTTCCTTTTGCATCTGAGTTGCAATAGCCAAGGTCAATAAGGGGGTGCTTTCCTGGAGTGGTCTGTCCAGATACTTCTTTAATAAGTTTACATGATAAACTTTCTCCTTCCCCTTTTTGTCAATTTTATAGTTTGTTCTAGACACCTTCTCTAGAACCGTATATGGACCTTGCCAACCAATTTGTAATTTATTCTGGCTACCTGGTAGTAGAAGAAGCACCTTCTCTCCCACAGCTAGTTCTCGGTCCTTTGCCTTCCTATTAAAATATGCTGCATGTTTCTTCCTGGCTTGTTTCAAATTATCATTTGCCAGTTTCCATCCAGCTTTCAGACGAGTGGTCAGTTCATTCACGTATTGATAAGATGAGGTAACAGGTTCTTCCGCCTTCTCATCCGTCCAGGTCCTTAATAAAGCTTCTAAAGGACCTTTTATTGGCCTCCCAAATAGCAGAGTTGCGGGAGCCATCCCGGTTGAACTATGTGGTACCTCCCGATAAGCAAACAATGCGGCGGGCAGGAATTGATCCCACAGATCCGGTTTTTCGTGTGCCAGCTTTCTCAGGATAGAAATGAGAGTCCCGTTGAACCTCTCTACCTGGCCGTTCCCTGTGGATGGTACGGACTACAATGAAAGTGTCTGGCTTGAAATAGTTTAAAAACTTCTTCCGTTAGTTTCCCCTTGAACTGAGAACCATTATCCGTCAAGATTTGATGCGGGAATCCTAATCGGGTAAATATTGTAAGTAGTGCCTCTGCTACATGTTTTTGAATCAATTGGTGGCAGGGCTACCGCCTCTCCCCACATAGAACAAGTGTCCACCAGAGTAAGGATGTAACTGTTCCTCCTCTTGGTCCGAGTGAGAGGTCCTACAATATCCACTGCAACCCTCTCAAAAGGTGTTCCCACTATGGGCATTTCCCCTAGAGTTGCAGGAGCAGTCCAGTGCTTTGGAGCTACCCTTTGACATTCTGGGCAGGATTTGACATATCTTTTTATATCCTCCGTTATCCCTGGCCAGAAGTAATGACAAGCTATACGCTGTCCTGTGGCGCTGATCCCCATGTGACCACTGAAGGGAATCGCATGCCCGAGTTCCATCACTTTATCTCTATATGAGGTGGGAAGAACCAGCTGGTTGTGACCATTTGTTCCAGTTCCGGCCTTCCTGTATAATAGTTTGTTCTTCATGAAATATTCCCCCTTGCTCGGAGGTGTGTGGCATTTGGGCAATTTTTTAAAACATGGCTTGGGTGTCCTATCCTCAGCCTGCGCCTTCCTCATCTCCTCTGGATGAGCATTTATAGGTTCACCTTCTTCCTCCTTCTTCTGTGACCTGGTCTGCACTGTCGCCATGATCACAGGTTTCTCGGGATTCCCCAAGAAGACGTATCTACACCCCAATATCAGGGGGTAGATTGGTTCATCTATCACTGCTGCTCTGATTTCTCCTTCCACATAGCGAGTTTTCACCGTTATCCTTGCGATGGGAAGTGTCATGAGTGGTATGTCCTTAGTCGCCCCTTGTATTTCCACTGTTTCTGTGGTATACTGACTTGGGTCCACTAGGCTAGACTTCACAACTGAATCATAATCCAAACCTGTATCATAAAGGCACCTTATGGTGACCCCATTACAAATAACATCCTCACAAACTGGGGGGTGATAAGGTTCCTGTTGTCCCTTAGGATTAACCTTTAATCTTTGCGTCCCCGACTTCATTGCAGCAATGTTTGAAGGTTTCCTTCTACAAAATTCGGTGTTATGGTTATCCTTCTTGCACCATTTACACCATCTTTTTCCTTGGTTCAACGGTTTCCTTTCATTGAACTTTTGGTCATTGAACTGTGAGTTTCTGTCGCGATAGTCATTTCTTGGCCGCTCAAAGTTTGTCCTACCTTTATTTCCCTGCTCTCTATTATCAAATTTATTAAATTGCTGTGGAGCTTTAAAATTGTCTATGTGCTTCTTTTTAGCACCACTTACCTCTGCCTGGGCTGCCTGATACCTCTCAGCGACATTTAAAACCTCTCCCAACTTCTCTGCACCTTGTTCCATGAGAAATTTTCTCATGTCTGGAGCCATGGACTCTCTCAATTGCTCAATCATGATCATTTCTTTAAGATCTTGGGTCTTCCCCAGAGCAGTCCATTTCTCCAAATAGGTTTCCAGTCTAGCAGAGAATTGGTGGTATGTCTCCCCAGACAACAGTTTGGCATTTCTAAATTTCTTACGATAAAATTCACCATTCTTCTCGTACCTTAATAACAAAGCCTGCTTTAACATGTCATAATTGTCTTGGTCTTCCCTGTTCATTTTAGCAGACTTCATAAGAAGTACCTCTCAGTCCTTGTGATAGCTTTAAACTCCACCTCTCTCTCTCTAACCCATATGTAGTAGCTAATAACTCAAAACGTCCTAGGTACCCCTCTATGTCATCGTCTTTCTCAACAAAATGGTCTAAATGAAACCCCATAGCTGAGTTTGAGGCTCCCAGACTAGGCGTAGCATCTGAGGCAAAAGGGCTGGCACCATTTTCAGGAGCCTGGCCTTGTAATTCCAGCTCCCTTAGTCGTAATTCGTGCTCCCTTTGCAACCTTCTATCTTCTGCCTCCCTTTCGGCAGTCAACCTTTTTTCTTCTGCCTCCCTTTGCTGTCGTTTTTCTTCTGCCTCCCTTTGCCTCAATCTGCAGCCTCTTAATTTCTCTATCAGCCTCAATTTGTAACCTCTTCTCTTCAGCTAACCTTTCAGACTCTAATTTTCTTTCAGCCTCTTTTTCTAATCTTCTTTCTTCCCGTTCAATATATTTATCACATTCAGCCGTTACGTATTGAATTAAAATCTGACCATCCATTCCCATCTCCTTTGCGGTCAGCACAGCAGCTGATCTAAATTTTGCCAGCTCCGCCATACTTTTTAAACAAATATTATAATAATCAAAGTAAAATTTCTAACCACTAAAGTACTTAGAAGTAGTCTAGACTAAAATAATTCTAATTAATTAATTAACTAACACTGGCTGTGAAGATTCACCAACTTCTAATTGCCCTTTTAATTTAAAGGGACACTTTTAATTTAAGGGAATTTTACAATTTTGTTCCCCTAATTTTATTTCTCCCACCAGGAGATCCTTATATTACTGTTTATGCTAATTATCCCTGGACAAGACCCCAATATATGTAGTGGTTTTGATGGTATTGTATGATGGTGATATTACTAAGTGTGATGTATGAGGTCAGCTGTGAAGGCTCCTGAGATAAAATGTAGCTGTGAATTTTCAGAAGGCCTTTCTTGCTACCACTACGACCTCACACCTATCTTTTTTTCTAATGAATGTGGCTACGTTAAAATCTAGGGTACTGAATGTAATGTGTTGTATTGACATATACAAACACACACACACAGATATTAAATAATATAATATTATCAATAAAATTTAGAACACAATGAACTAAATTCAGCTGGTGAAATTTTAGAAAGTAAATCTTTTTAAATTTATTTGTTCTGAACCAAGGTTTTATTTTGGCCAGAACATATGAAAGATTTTGGAATTTATGAGTGAATGGCATGAATAAATGACATGATAAATAAAAGGTGTGTACGTATACAATTTTCACGAGTAGTTAATATTTCTACAGTTCATAATTTTATTTTCCCTGGGAGAACGATGAATAGATGTGCTGTTGGGGTGGCTTCATCCCTCCCTGTCTAAGCCTACCAAACATTGTCCATTAATGATGGAAGGAAATGGGATGTTTTAGTAGTAATTCACTTTGGGTGCTATGTCTATGAAGTTGGTGTAAATCCAGCAGACCAGCCTGCTTACGTAACTTTGAAAGAGTAGTTCTGGTGCTGGAATCTGGTGACCCCACCTCTCCGTGCTTGGGGGCAATATATCGGGTGGCCCCACCTCTCCGTGCTTGGGGCAATACAAGGCTGTTCTGCCGAGATGCGACACTGCACGGGTCCTCACTGTCAATTATTTACCCAGCATTTGACACCACTTTTGGTGTCAACATAAAAAACTCACAGCTCTGAAATAAAGTATTGGTTTAGGTTCAGAACCTTACCTAAGGAGCCACTTCTACACGTAACAATTTACAATAACACCACTTAGACAGGGTCAGATCTCTCTGACCATACAACACATCTTACCAAGTTGGTTTCACATAGGATAAGTTCTCCCAGACTACATATTCCGAAATATGTTTATTAGCTTCCTGCCATAGAATAGGATAGGTGATATGTTCCACTGATCTCAACACTTGATCTGTCCTTCCTAATCCTTGCTGGAGTTTATATATATTGTTTGTCCCTAGACCCTGAACTAGGGCGGGGGGTCTAGAGCAAATCCTTACTTGTTGTAAGGCTAGATTTCGATATGGCAGTATCAAATCACTCGAAACATTAAACAATATTTAAAATATACAAAGAAATAATTTCAATCTTACCAGATTATGAATAAAGAACACAGAAATGCTAGCAAAACTCAGCTGAGCTGCTGGCTATAGTATGGCGTCCCTGAACTTATTTCAATTTACTTCATTGGAAATCACCACACTTAAAATTTACTGTGTCTATCACTGGACAACTATTGAGGAATGGCCAAAAAAAAAGCGCGTCTGAGCGCTGATAATATGATTGTCTGTGGCCAATCAATGCCTTGTGTTTTTTCCAATTCAAATTTCCTACACTAAAGTCATTTCAGTCATGCTTCAGTCAAGTATGGATTTTTATCTGTTAGTCCGTCCGTCTCTACTTGCGTTTTCACAAAAACGTACTTGGTTTTTGAACCAACCTATCCGTCCCCTCTACAAATTTTGTCTTTAAAGTTATTTTTAGCCACAGCTCCCACCAATGTCCCTCTCTTTCATTCTAACTAGATTTGAACACTTGAGTCTCAAGGTCGCGGTTTTTGTGCAAATTAGTGACATGTTTGATTCAATGCAGTCTTTCGCTGATGTGAACAACACAGTCTTTTGTCAATGTCTTCATTATTATCTATCCGTCTGTATAAATAAAAGCATATTATTTCACTGCTCAAAATGGGCCATCCGGCCAGCTAATTTTTATATTCCTAACATTAGTATTAAGAAAAAGTTACTTTTTTAATTTTGTAATATTTCAAGCATCTGCGTTGTAATGCTTTTGCCGCTGAATTCAAATAAAAGGCTTGGTATCGCATAAGCATCCCTTCCGTACCTCGTGTCAATTTGGGGACGTGAATTTTTCTCCGTTCCCCCCCCCCCCAATTGCATCTTCTTAGCCTTGCTAGTCTCACGCAATTTTTCAGTCATATTTTTTTTCCTTTTGATCCGCCGTTCTCATCCCGTTCAAATGGTAACCGTTTTGACTTCCCGTCTAGCAAGTCAATTTTTATGGAGGGTAGTGACCCGCGGTCAGGGCGATCATGTAGTATCAGCAGCTTACGCATTATGTTTTTATCCTTACATGTTATCTTTGGAGGTATTTTAACGTTGTATCACTGTTAATTTTACGACAATCCACTCCATCAGTCCTGATTAAAGTTAACCGGCACAGGTGTTTTCCTTTATGCCTAAACTATCGCACGTCGCCAAAGCTGAGATTTCACGTCGGATGAAGGTATGCAACCCTCCCCGCCCTTTGCTCACGCTTTAACGATCAGCGTACAATGTCAATTATTATTCAATTATCCATACGCGCACTTACATAAATATCGCCTGTCGTCAATAGCTATTAAACTGTCGGCGTCTGTTGGTCATCGTATGGTATTAAATAATAGTCACTTATAATAAATATGCACAATGAATTAAAACATGAATTCTTTTCTGTCACTATCAGTCGCACCTAGCATATACGTCAGTCAACTAAAATTGTCTCTACTTGTGTGAGAAAGCAGGTCGTGAAAATTAACATTATAACTGAACCTCTGGTATAAAATAGCAACGCGTTATTTATTTCACTAGTTCTAACAGCTAGAAAATCCAAGTGAATTATAATGGTAAAATCTTAACACTTTAACACTGTGACCGTGGAAGGAAGGAGTAGACGGGAAACGGCACTTAAAGTCAAGACTAGCGTGACCGTGGGATTTTGTGGAAAGGGATGTAAATTTGTATATCACTTGAGATAAGGGAGATAATCCCAAGACTTTCTTTGTAGTGGTTCTTCTGGGAAAGACTGGTTACACACCAGAGATGTTGCTTCCAGAAGAGAGGAACAACCCAGGTAATTAAGAGAACTCGTAAGTGCCTTTACGGTTTTAATATTGATCTTGAAGGGGTGGTATATAATTAGTAACTCGAACAGTCAAAGGAAACTTCAAAAGAGCAGATTACTTGAAAAGTCCAGTAGATATAAAAGATATCCTTTATTTCGTTTCGTTGCAAAATGAGGAAAATGTGGCAGCTCGATAAGAATTTCTGGTGGGGGAAAGTAAAACTGCCAGCTTTAGCCTCTAAGGCGAAAGGCTTACGGCTCCTCAATACTGTAGTCGTTTTGTGACATCTGTGGAAATCCTAGCGAAATAAAACACGATTCGAGACTTCAATTAAAACTAGATCGAACTTACTTCATGTGGAATGAACCACAAACATAATCGTGGCAATGGTTAGTGCTGGGTCACTAACTTTCCTGGTTGGTAGGAGGTCTCTAGACGGTTATTTTAATATCCAAACCGTATGAGTCAAGGGCTTTTTCGTTCAGTAGTAGGGGATGCGCCAGGTTGCTCCACACCTCGACTAAAGAACGCCCTATGTTGGTTTGACTCTAGCTTCGAGATAACTGTCTCAAGCTCTGACTGGTTACTAAGATGCATCAGTCTTTATACTTGTCTGGTACTATGGCTTGCCAGAGTGTCACGAAGTGGTTTTAATTTTTTTTTTAGAGTGTGCCTGAATGAAAGCAAGACCCTAGTATGAGAAAGTCTGAGAAAATAGAATTTAGATGGAAAATGACATGCCTGTGGACAGGTGGGACTATTGGCTCAAGGGATAGAACACGGATTTGAATCTCCCCTTGCCGCTTCGTGACTTTAGACTGGCTATAGTCTCGCCCTCCTCTGACTTCCTTTAAATACAAGGAGATAAGGTGTATAAATACGACCACAAACACCACTATACAGACAACATAGAGTAAGTATAGTAAAGAATAGAAGCTGATCCAGTAAATAATATATGTATATATTTATTTACATACAAGGAAAACACACAAAAAATGGCATCATACGTCATCAAGTTAGTCGATGGCGTGCACTGTTGCACGGCCTGAAAACAAGTAACGATTACATAGCAAGACCCTCAACAAAAAAAACCCTCAATCACATTCACTCTTCCTGTCACCCTGCTGAGGAACAATAAAAATGGTTAGTGCTTTAAAGTACTTTGATCTTGTGGGGCTGTCAACTTTAGCCTCCACTCTCTAACATTAATAAGCTTTCTATTGTCTCAGTCCTGGTGACTCTTCCTCAACGAACGGCTACACAGCTTTCTACTAGTTAGGCGATATGCGCCGATAACTACACCACAAGAAATGCTAAAATAATAGACTTGGTTTTTCGAACGCAGACTCAGTGTCTATCCGTCCAATGGATACTGAACAGACCCTACTGGTCCTGTCTATTTTCTCCCTCCTTCTCTATCTTTCTCTCTTGATCTCAGTGTCTCTCTAACACTCGAGGGCTGATGATGCGGCGTCTCCGCTACTCTCTTCTCTACTATCAGGACCCAGGGATGTTAACCCCTCTCCCCTGCTCCTGAATTCGGTGCTTGATTTCCTGTCGAAATCTTCACTGCCGCTGAATACTTTCCCTCTTGTAACCCGCTCCGGAGTTAGAGGAAAACAAGGCTTGAATTCTGGCTGTGTGAAATTACACCAGTCTCAGACCTCGTGTCGATGCTGGAGATTATAATAGCGATGCGCTCGGGCAGTGTGATAAATAACCCCCGTTCCCGCTCCTCACTGCAAAAGACCGTAGGTTAATTTTCTTTTGCTTCTGACGATAACTCGAGTCCACTGACTATGGAGGTATGTCCTTGTGCCGTGGGTAAATTGCACGTGGGCAAATTTACGCTCCCCACTGATTCGCCGAGACTCGCTGAAATTAAAAGAAACAGCGTCTAATGTACACCCTCTCTAAAATCACTTATCTCTAACATATACGATACATAAAATAATTCTATCCACGTGTCACTTCAATCTCACTCCTCTCCCCGCTCTCTCGTTCTGCACAACAAATACATAAAATATTCGGACCCCCGTGTCTCTTCATTCCCCCCCCCCCCCCCCTTCCTTCTACTAAATCTGACAGTTGGGTAAACAATAGCCCAGACACCGTCTGACACGTTACGCATGGATACCCATGTGTTCAAAACATTTCAACTAGGGAATTCCTTTGTCCTAAATTCCGTGGTCTCCTTTTAACATGTGCACTTGAGGTGTCCTTACTTAAGCCAATTTAAATTAAACCTCGCTGTAGGAATAGTTTACTCCTCTAAGCAGTAAAATTCACTCACAACATAAATCTGAACCCTCCGACAATATTTCTCACATTTAAGGCTCAGTAAAATTATCGAACACGCCAGGGATTTCCCCATAAAATTACATTAGTAAATACACAGAAATAAAACCACCTAGCTTATAACTTCCCACGTTCCTATCTACTGCCAAAAAAATCCTAAAAAGACTTATGCACACTTTTTACGTTTACATCGTTCTACAAAGGTAATAATTAATGGCGCTACCGTTTAAACTTTAAGTTAATGTCTCCCACGAACTTAACTTACGGGCCGAGATTTCTCAAAAACCCACTAAGTAAAACGATTTAAAAAAATAGTTACATACCTATTATCGTTTTTTGTTCCCACAATGGAGACGACAATACGAAGTCTTGCGGCTGACACTTATTTCTACATAGAGACCGAATCCCCATTTTCTGTCTCATTATATACAAGAGAAAACACCCACGCGAATTCCTCTCCTACGCCTATCCTAAGTTTTCACTCGGACCAATGGGAGCGCTAGGAAAAATCAATACTGGCCACCTACGCAAATCCAGCGTGGCTTAAAATTGCGTCACGTTACCTGACGGCCTCGTGCTTCTGACGCGTCATACAGGCGTGCCCGAAAATAGCGATTTTTTCGTAAACAACGAAATTTACGGGAATCGCAAAAAATCAGAAGAAAGTAAAACTGGCCGAGTGAAAAAGAAACCTACCGACCTAAAACGAATCCGTTTACATTACCTACTCAAAAACACCAAACACGATATATTCACATGAGAAGAACCCAGGCAAACCCCATATAACTACGAAGTGAAGAGAAATGGTGAAAACTCAAACTAGAACCACAGAATCGGGCCTGTTAAAAGACAGAATTACAGTGTAGCATCACACAGAGGAAATATTTCTCATTGGAGTTAAGACCGGAAACCTTCTAATGATTGGTCTTGGGTGCTAGTGGACTGTTGAAATAATCTTTAACCTAACCATCTACGAATCCTCTAGCCTAAAATTATTGTTTCTATGTGATGATGACCAACCATTGTTTAAAGTTCTCTCTAATCTAAATGTTTTCCGGTCTGACTTGTATGGAGGCCACACAAGGTTTGATGACATCATGGGTTCATGTGTGTCATGACTGATGATGTCATTGATTCTTGACTAGTGGTTTATTTATCTCTAACTAGTGATTCATAAGTATTTTACTATAAGGCTAACAGCTGTAGCGACATAATATTCTACACTGTTACAACACGTAACACTAATTTCTATTACCAGAAATTCAGAATGACAATCCCCACGAATGCTATTAACACATCTTCCACAATGGTTCTAGACTACGTGCTTAGATTATCCAAAAATTCTGAGTGACAACTGATAGCAGGTTTAAGAAGACGCTGTTTATATATATTATTGTTTCTCTGATCTATAGATGATGTTACTCTTCACATTACCATGCATATCGAGAGAATCATGAACAGTTCCCCAGATAAAAGGCTTTACGGTCGCTCTGTCTGGCGTTGCTAATCGACATCAGAAGAATTCTCACGTCTAACGGGTCTCCCGAAGTTTTTTGCCCGTGCTTCGACTTCAAAGAGCACTTGGGAAAATCCTGGCTACCTTGAGTACGAACTTCAAAGGGTCTTTGGTTCTTCACGTGCAGTCTGTCAGGTATCGCATGATTGACAGATAAGGTCAAGTGAGGAGACCAGGTAAACAAACCTGATTCACTACCTGTTATGACTGACAGGTCAAGCAGTTTGTAAACTATAAGTTAGCTCGTGTTAACAGAAAAAGAGGTAGGACTAAAAGTGAGTAAACACAGACTGTAAATGCATGGTTTTGCTAGCAAATCATAGAACGCTAATGGGATTACAGTAAGATTACTGTAGGCTATATTTCCATTATACGTCACAGGCATGTCGAACGCCGAGATAGGCCGAATGTTAGGCCTCATGCACCAAACAGCTAGCCAAGTTGTGAACGCAAAGGAGAACTTCTTGAAAGAAATTAAAAGTGTTACTCCAGTGAACACAAGAGTGATAAGGAGGTGAGACAGCCTTACTGCTGATATGGAGAACGTTTTACTGGTCTAGATAGAAGATCAACCAGGCACAACATTCCTTTAAGCCAGGACCTAATTCAGAGCAAGGCCCTAACTCTCTTCAATTCTATGAAGGCTGAGAGAGGTGAGGAAGAGAAGTTTGAAGCTAGCAGAGGTTGGTTCATGAGGTTTAAGGAAAGAAGCCGTCTCCACAACTTAAAAGTGCAAGGTGAAACAGCTAGTGCGGATGTAGAAGCTGCAGCAAGCTATCCAGAACAGCTAGCCAAGATAATTGATGAAGGTGGCTACACTAGGCAACAGGTTTTCAATGTGGACAAAACGGCCCTATATTGGAAGATGCCATCTAGGACTTTCATAGCTAGAGAGGAGACATCAATGCCTGGCTTCAAAGCTGGAAAGGATAGGCTGACTCTCTGGTTAGAGGCTAATACAGCTGATGACTTCAAGTTAAAGCCAATTGTTATGATTGAAATCGACATATATATTGAGCTAGACAAGACTCTATTTATTATATCTTTTGCAGAATTACGCCGTAAAGGGATATGGCATCATACCAATACGGTAAGATAAGCAGACGCCAGTTATGTGCATAAATTATCTTCGCGTCTGCTGGTGGTCTTCTACCATTGTGTTTTATGGCGAGAGGACGAATGTGTGTATGCTCCTGACTTTCAGTGTATATCCCTGAGTTATTCCATCACTAATACATCCAGATCTTCTGTGAGGTGTATCTAGTTATCTGCATTTACAGGGAGTACAGTTTCTCAGTGTCGAGTGTGAATATATATTTAAAATATTGAGAATGAAAAGGACAGCGTTCCAGACATGAACGGACTGCCTAGAGATATATTGACGACTGCATATTATATGCCATTGTATATTGGCCTGAACTACTGTATTGAAAAAAAAGGCACTCAATGAACTTGGCTTTCATTTTATTTGGCAGTGGACAGTAAAAGTAGAGGATGTTTCAAAATTATGTACACACACTTCGAATGCATATAACTCATACAATTTTGCAAGAATAGAGTGGAATAATGCTATATATAACTGAATAATGCCATTAGATTATTACTCTCTCAAAATGTGCAGTGCAGGACCTGAAACACCAAATTAAAAATGCATGTTTCACTATTTATTTAGTAACCACACAGAATGGCAGTCAGTTGCTCATTGTTGTGAACAATGTATTTTTGCAGATCATTGATACTTTAAACATTTATGACTGTAAATGTGAAAATGTCATAATTCTATTTCAAATGATAATTGAGTTATCAGCACTCAAAGTGTGTATATATAATTTTGAAACACCATGTATATACAAATCTGAGAAAATGGAGAAACAAGGGAATCGCATAGGATACAGCAAAACAACTACCAACTTACAAATGATTGTAAGAACTCTTGACAACACATACCATACAAAACTGGAAATAAAGAGAGCAATAGGCAATTTGTAGCTTCCAGGCCGCTACATCTAGGTGACAACACTGCTTCATGCAGGAGACAAGCCTAATAAAAATTAACAAGTATAAGTTGGATTACTCAGTTTTATTAAAATGTTTCATGCACATACCTGCAGCTCTCTTTCGGCCAAGTTGGGCTGTCTTTCTGTTTCGATTATGCCTTCTTGATAATGAATGTGTCTTGAAAGTTGAGTAAGGATTTGCTTCAAACTTCAAAGTCACATTGCAAAAAATACAGCGAGCCTTCCCAGTATCACCTTTCATGCTTCGACACCATTCTCGAACTGGCCGCCCATCCACAATATAATCAAGCCACCGATTCTTGAACATCATTCTGCTAGACAACCTAAAGACAATGGACATCTAATTATATTTTTACACCACAGAAACAATTAATTAAGAGTGTATTAAAAATGCATTTTTGAAAAATGAATTGATCAACAATAAATTCATATTAAATTTACAAGATGGTCAATATTTACATGGTTTTTTTTTTGTTTTTTTTAATATAATGCACCCTTACAAGACATAATTGGAAGTCACACTTTTTATCTACATAAAATTTTTAAAAACATGTTTTTACACTATTTTTTTTTTAATTAGCTAATCACTAACTCAAACTATTTATGGACACCTAGAGTGTGTAAGTAATTCAGCTGACACTGAGATATTTTAACACCTTGGCTGCATGAGCCACATGTATAAATCCTTTCTCATTTTTTTTTGCTGTCTTTGGGCCAATTTCCTTACCACACGAGAATGCTACAGGTAAGAAAGGTAGTGCTATCTAGTAAATGTAAATGCAAAAGTTAATTTATCTTGAACATGTAACCCTTCAAAGGCGTCACAGCAGCTGTTATCATAATGCTCAAGTTGCTGAAAAATATCACATTCTTATTCTAACTTCGAATCAGAGGAGCATGATACAGAGACAGTAACATATTAGCGATGAAGATGCTAGCACTGAAGATGAACAAGCTAGGCCAGCGGGCCATGCACAAACATGAAAAGATATCAGACAGTGGTTTTCGTGAGGCTTCGACAAACCTAATAGTTCAGGACACCATACGTGTAAATTCACTAGTAACTACAGGAAAATGAGTTCCATATCATTAGGGCACAGGGAGCCCAGATCAGTTACCAATGACACTGATGCCAGATCATATAAGGGTTTATAATCCAGACCACACTGATGAATATATGCCAAGCCACACAGAAGACCTTATATCAGGATTCCTGAGTAGTACACATATGATCACAGTGATGAATATATGCCAGTACATATTGGGGAGTAGGAGTCACACGCATCACATGTGGAGTGTTTACCAGATCACACCGGAGAATGTGTCAAGGCATATCAGGGAGAGTGTGTATCAAGTCAGGAAGTATGCCCTTCAATGAAGCAGCCAGCATTGCAATTCATGATGAAAATTTCACTAGCAGATTCAATCTTGTTGGTAGAGCTCCAAGATCAGAAACTCAGAAAAATAGATGAGAGAGAGCCAATGTAAGTAGATCATGAATGGAGAGCATATAAAAAAACATATCTTACAAATGCTGGAGACTGATCTTATGCAAGCATCTGTGAAGTAAGATGCTACAGATGTGACAGGATAGGTCACATAGCCAAGTACTGTCCAATGCACACTAAATACTGGTGAGTCAAGAGATGCTACAAACGCAATGAAACATTTCCAGCAATTTAGTGGGGCAAACTATTCTCAGTCCATCCCTACTAACCAGGTCAAATGCCTTTGTGAGGTCGATAAAGGTGATTTTTCCTGAAGTTGGCAGAGAGAAAAGATCACCAACAATACTAAGAAGACAAATGTCTCTGTAGCTGTTGCAATCGTTTCTATCTCCTTTACTTTTATATGTTACAATCTTGGCATCTCGCATGTCTTTAGGGACAAGGGTGCAATAGTGTGCTTTTACAGCATTTTATTAAATCAGAACGAATCCCATTGCTGCCAGAGAGTTCTCAACCCACCTCTCCCTCTGTTTACCTTTATTGGTTAGTATCTCACACTGATGGTTTTGAGTGAAGCTATCTTACTTTTCTGGGGACCAAGGGCTTTAAACCTTCCTCATTTGTCTGCTGTTGCCTGTTTGCGCTGAGCTGAAGCCAATACTCCTTTGTACAACATTGAGCAGTTGTTGGACTTTGCTTCTCGGTGCCCTCTGGATAAGTAGGGTTCTAGCATTATGTGAATTCATTCATTCATAACCCTCCACTCCCAAAGGAGCATAGGCCTTCAACAAACACATGCCAAGTCCTCCTGTCACGTGCCATCATCTCAAGTTCTTTCCATGTTCTCCTCATCATTTTCACCTCTGTTTCCAACTCTCTTCTCCATGTGCTTCTTGGTCTACCTCTGCCTCTCTTGCCCTGGGGGTTCCAGAACAAGGACTGCCTTGTAATGCTATCAACAGGTTTCCTCAGTGTGTGTCCTATCCATCGCCATCGTCTTTTTCTCATCTCTTGTTCCACTGGCACTTGTCCAGTTCTTGTCATCAGTTCCACGTTGGTAACCTTGTCATACCATTTTAATCCCTCTATTCTACGCAAGCACCCATTTATGAAAGTCTGTAGCTTTTTGGTTGTTGTCTTTGTTGTTCTCCATGTCTCAGAGCCATACAATAGGACTGACTTCACATTTGAGTTGAAGATTCTTATTTTCGTGTTGGATCCTATTTCTCTTGATCTCCATATATTTCCCAATGCAATGAAAGCTCCTCTTGCCTTTTGTATTCTTATTTTGATATCGCTGTCTGTCCCTCCAACTTTGTCTATATTACTGCCAAGATATGTGTATGATTCTACATCTTGAATTGGTGTTTCTTCAAGTTCAACCCTGTTATCATTACCTGCATTTATTCTCATTATTTTTGTCTTTTCCCTGTGTATTTTCAGACCCAATTGCTGTGACCTTTCATCGAGTGTTTTCAATTTGTCCTGCATCTGATTACGGTTATGGGACAGAAGAGCCAAGTCATCAGCAAAATCCAGATCATCCAACTGCTTAGTCAGAGTCCACTGGATTCCATTTCTGTTGTGTGTCGTCGATGATCTCATAACCCAATCTATTGCCAGCAAGAAAAGAAATGGAGACAAGAGGCATCCCTGTCGCACTCCTGTTCTTATCCCAAACGGTTCTGTAAGCTGTCCTTCGTGAAGAACTCTGCATGTCATGTCTTCATATGTTTTCTTTATTAAATTAATGATCTTCAGGGGAACTCCATAATGCCTCATCAATTTCCAAAGTGATTCTCTGTCTACACTGTCAAATGCCTTTTCGTAGTCCACAAATCCGATGTATAGTGGTGAATTCCATTCCAGACTTTGTTCAACTATTATTCTCAAAGTGGCTATCTGGTCTGTACATGATCTGTTTTGTCGAAAACCTGCTTGTTCATCTCTCAGTTTCTTGTCTATGGACTCTTTTAATCTCTCAAGGATAATCCTGTTTAATACTTTTCCTGGCACTGATAGTAACATTATTCCTCTATAATTTGTGCACTCTTGTAAATTTCCCTTCTTAGGCAACTTAACCAGATATCCTTCCTTCCATTCTGCTGGTATCTCTTCCTTTTCCCAGACTTTACCAAGTAATTTATATAACATCTCTGTAGCCGTGTCGATATCTGCTTTGATGGCCTCTGCTGAAATGCCATCAGGTCCAGACGCTTTTCCATCTCTTAGAAGCTTTATGGCTTTCTTTATTTCTTCCTTCGTTGGTCTTTCACCGTTAATTTGTAGCTCTTCTTCTGCTGGCTGGATGTCCGGTGGGTTTTGTGGAGCTGGTCTATTGAGAAGGTCCCCAAAATATTCTGTCCACCTCTTCATTTGCTCTTGTATATTGCTGAGCAGTTTCCCATTCTTGTCTTTTATGAGGCAACTTGTTTGCTTGTATTTCCCTGTTAACTTCTTTGTGCTGCTATACAGTTCTCTCATATTTCCTTTGGCTGCAGCATCTTCTGCCTCTCTTGCCAACTCCTCAATATACTTCCTCTTGTCTCTTTTGATACTTCTTTTTACTTCTTTGTTTGCTTCTGTGTACACTTCTTGAGCCTTGGCTTTGGAACTTCTGGTTTTGCTTGTGTTTAACTCTGCTTTCTTGTTTTTTCTGTCTTTTATCTTATTGATGGTTTCTGTTGTTATCCATGCTTTTTGTTGTCTTTCCCTTTTCCCCAGTATTTCTCCACGTCTCCTTCCATACAGTTTTGACCTGCTGCCAATAGTCTTCTGTATTCTCTACATCTTCCAGCTGTTGGAGCACTTGGAATTTGTTAGATACTGTGACCGCAAATTTGTCTCTTGTTTCTTGATTTCTTAGCTGTCCTACATTAAACTGTTGTCTATAATTTTGCATTGTTGCATATCTCTTGAGTTTCATTTTTACTTTGGCTATCAGAAGATGGTGATCTGATGCCACATCTGCTCCTCTATATACCTTTACATCCTGCAATGATGATCTAAACTTCTTGTTTATGCATATATGATCGATCTGATTTTCTGTTCTATGGTCTGGTGATATCCATGTTGCCTTGTGTATTCTCTTATGTGGAAACATGCTTCCTCCTATAGCCAGTTGATTTGAAGCACAGAAGTTTGCAAATAGTTCTCCATTTTCATTCATTACTCCTAGCCCATGTTTTCCCATGACTTCTTCAAATCCGGTGTTGACTGTACCTATCTTTGCATTCATGTCACCCATCAAAATTGTGATGTCTTTTCTTTTTATTTTATCCATAATTTCCTGTAGTTTAGTATAAAATGCTTCTTTCACAGACTCTTCTTTGTCATTAGTTGGTGCATAACATTGGATGACATTTACATGAATTTTCTTTTTAGCTGTTTTGAAAGTAGCTGTTATTATTCTGGGTCCAACAGCTTCCCATTCAATGAGTGCTTTCTGTGCTTCTTTAGATAACATAAGAGCTACGCCTTCACTGTGGTGTGAACTTTCGTCTTCATGTCCTGAGGACAGCACCAATTCACCTGTGATGAGTTTCTTCCTGTCTACCCCCTTCCACTTTGTTTCACACATTCCCAGAACCTCGATTTTGTATTCCCTCATTTCTGCTGCTACTTGCGCCACTTTCCCTTGTTCGTTTAATGTCCGAACATTCCAGGTGCCAAATCTGGAAGTTCTCCTAGAAGAAAGAAGGTTAGTCAGCAACACAGACTCCTTTCGGCTTTCTCTGTGTTGCATCATACGCCTCCCAGCGAGAGGACCTTCCCCTGTCTTGGATGGCTGTGTTTTATTTTCTTTATTTGACTTGTCCATATTTGTTGAAGTTTTTTGTGGTTTAAATTTTTTTACAGGATGGGGTAACCGGCCCCATGCCCAACCCTCCTTAGTCGCCTTCTACGACATGCTTGGCAGGGGACAGTGTTACTATTCTTTGCTCCCCTTTCGGGCCCCGGTAACACACGAGTGATTATGTGAATGCTTGTATTCAATCACTGCACTGTCTTTAGCTTCAATGACAGATGTCATCACATCTGATGAAGCATCAAACCATCAAAGCTAGCAAGTGCAGTATTATGAAAGGTGTTCCGCAGGTGCTCACAATTCTCTGTAACAGTATCATCATGCTGTGGGATACTGAGTGCTTTCTTGAAGGTCATGGTTGTAGTAAAGTAATTCTGTATGACACCCCGCTCAAATTTCACCGCTTGAAAATTAACTAACGTACCCCTAAAATCTATAAATAACTACAGCATTTGAAGTTTGTCTCAAGGCCACCGAAAAATCAACCGCCAACAATTTGACTAAAGAATTTGAATTTTCCACTACCACTCGTTAAAAGTTACCACCCACCCTGACAAACTTCCACACTGACAAGTTGAGAGCAGATGCAAAGCCTGAATGTTGAATGTTTTTGCCGTCTGGACGATAGCGGTCTGAATGTGACCCATTAACCGCCAGTCAATCTTGTGATTGTGTGATTTATTCTTTACTTGCGGTAAGATAAATAAGTTTATTGATATTTCATTAACATGTAACTGGCCACAGATTGTGTGCCATACTTGGATACTGCCTATTGGGAGAGAAATTGGGGTCACGACAACCCAGTAGGAAGGTGCCTAAAGCAGATTTATTTGGAAAGTGAAATAAAATGTGTAAAAATGTTTGAATATTGCCATAAAATCTTACGACTGTAAGTCCAGAGGCCACTAGAAATCTTCTGCAGTGCCACAGTGTTCTAATGACGCGTGAAAACCTACATAAGATGTTTGCACAAAATATTTAACAGGTCACAAGAAGAACATTGTATACCCCATCTGATTCTATGGAAGAAAATCAATGCTTAAGGGGTCAGTGGCGTTGCAGCCATATGGGAACAGTATGAAAACATTGGAGGAAAAATGGTCAAACAAAAATAGGGTTTGGTGCAATTGGTTGGCACGAGTAGCTGACCCCCATGTGAATGTATTATTGACAAATTGTGGAATGTTATTATAAATATGATATAAAGAGGGGAACATAACCTTCTTATTTCAGGGGTGTATTGCCAAATTACTAAGTGACAGAACCCCTGGAAGGTCAGAACTTGTGGGCAAAGTGAATGCTTCTTATATAACTGAAAGCTCCATGCCATATCAGCATCCAGGGAACTCTGAATAACCTGTTTTTCTTGAAGATTCTCAAGCCACCACCACAGACAGGCTTCTCAGTTAAGTCCATTATGAATGGCACATGAAGACTTATCCTAAATTGTTCCACACTAATAAAAGATTTACTGGGGGATATGATGATAGAAACAAACCCTTCAATCAGTGACTGAATTTTTTATCCAGTGTTAACAGAATCCAGTGGGGATTATGAACATACTGACACTTTAGGATTAACATTTTATGGACAGGATGTCCACCATATTTATTTAACCCCTGTAAATAAAAACACTTCTTTTGAGTTGAAAATTCCTGTTCCAGAAAATTGAGGTTCAGGAAAATTAAAAATTGTGAAATACTTATATAACTTTACACCCAGTCTTACTTAATTCAATTACACTGAGTTACAGTTGTGTTTGATTTAGTCACTCCTCACCATACCTACATTACCCTAGACACGTAGCCATATAACATACCCAGAAAATATTTCCCAGAGTGAGATCTCAGAGAGGTAGCGGATAGGTACCCTGAGAATACAACATCATCAACAATTAGACTCAGGGACTTACACAGCTTGACCTCACTCTGTGTACACTTATTTGAGTAACACCAATAACCTCTCATAATACCACAATGGTAAACGGAGTGATCATAGTCTGACATCTTTCTGATAGCAATGCATGGTTTCTCTTCATGTCTAACATGATGGACCTTTCTTTGTTGTGCTCTGATTTTGCAGCTAACCAAGCAGTGATCTGTATTACAGTCTGCACTGTCGTACGATAGTGTGTACAGCATGGACTTGAAGAGTGGCGTTCTGAAAAGAATCAGATCCAGTTGGTGCTAGTGCATGGTGTGGTGGGTTTCGTGTTATGGATGTTATTTATTAATATTATTTGTATACCCGGTGAGGTCAAGCTGTGTAGGTCCCTGAGTCTAATAGTTGATGGTTAAGTATTTTCAGTGAACCTAGCTGCTACCACCCTATGATCTCACTTGGCTCTATATTTTTACTTATTAGTTATGTGACTACGTCTAACTGTCTAGGGTAATGAAGGTGTAATGCAGTGTAAGTCAAACCAATACAAATACACTTTAATTCTATCACATAAATAGGACTGGATCAATACAACAACCACAAACAGACTACCAATCAATAATATTAATCTAAGTAAGTCTTTTGTTGAAATTTAGGTAATAAGATATATTACAATTTATTGTCCAGACCCTATTTTTTTCTGGATCAGGACTGTCAATCACATTTGAAATCAAGTATTTATTTACATCAATCAAATAACACAATGGATCTTCTGTCCATATATATATTTTATAACAAAATTGGGCACTCTTCCGAATACCGGTCCCAAATTAAACAATACGGTTTGTGTTAGAAAATATCCCTTACAGGGCCTCATTTTGACATTTAATATAAATAAAAAAAATATACGAGTAGTGTTGAAAACATTTTACCGTCTAGAGTTCCATAGCCAGTTACATGTATTTAGTACCTGACTGTACGGGTTAGATGGTAATGTCTGAATCGATAAATAGTCATTTGCTTCAGTGGGAGAGTAAAAAGGTAGTCCCATAGCAGATACTACCGTAGGGGAGTGAAGTGTTCGAGACTCACTATACTAGGTCATGCATAGAGAGGTGGGGTGACCAGTACCTTTCCTCGCTGCCTTTTCCTTCCCTAACTAAAGTGAGAAGTCAGGTACCCATTTATAGCTGGGTAGACTGAATCGTGTCGATACCGTGAATCTTTTTACTTTTCAAATGCTGTATAATACTAAGTATGGGAGTTCTGGAGTGAAATGGCAGATTTTACTATAATATTATAACATGTCAAATGATGTATAGCTCTAGGGAGGGAAGTCTGGAGTAATGTTATTGCCTTTACTATATTGTTGTAATTTGTCAAATGTTGCTTATCAATAAGGATGGGAATTGTTGCCTTTACTATAATATTGTAACTCGTGAATTATTGTATGGCACTAGAGAGAGAAGTCGGGAGTAACGTTTCTGCTGCTACTACTGTATATTGTAATTTGTTAAATGTTGTATATCATTGGGGATTGGAATTCTTAGGTGAAATTACTTTCTCTCTTAGAACATTGTTATTTATTAAATTTTGTTTAGCACATAGAAAAAGGAAAGCTCTGGAGTGAAATTGCTGCCTTTCTCAGAATATTGAAACTTGTCAAATGTGCAATGAAATGAACATTTATCCTAGTAAGCGGAGTACATAGTGGTGATGTTGACGAATATAAAACTGATACAATTTTGCTGCCGAACTCCGCCTAGGAGGGCGGCCTGCATGGAGGCCGTAAGGAGGCAGCCCCTCCACTGCGCAAAGGCATAACAGGCGAATCACCTGGTAGCTTTAAACTTTTGATTACGAGAACTACAAGAGAGAAAACCGGACTGATTCTAAAGGCGACAAACTGGAACGGACTATGGACTGGAACAGACTACGGACTAAGCCGATAGGATAGTCTGGCGCTCTCTCTCCCAAACATCTACACCTCACGGTAGAAGGGGAATGACTAAATAAGTAAGAACTTCTCTCGTTCACGTCGTAAGAGTAATATGGCGTTTATGCATGGGACTGGCAACCTTATCATGCACAATAATGTATTACAATAACTATCACCACTGGAGCACATTCATGCTGTAGTGTAAACTTGCTTTAAGGTCCTGCTGCAACTTTTGCTCTGTGTTACTAAGTGAGCGAAAATGGAAATTGTGATAATACTGAGAATATAATTTTATGTCAGATTCCTGTCCAATTTAAGCGGGTAAAAACATTAGTCAAACTTTCCTCTTATCTCGATAGATTTCCCCAAGATATTTATCATGCTAATGTCTGAACCAGAAACTGTGGCCCCATCTGCAGAATCATCATTTTCATCTTTGATTTCATTCCTTATAGAGCATAGAACCATCACTACAGCTGATCACCTTATGGAGCACAGAACTTTTTAGGTCGCCCCTGAACCGGCATTTTTAGATCCCCCCCCCTCCCATTTCATGTCGCCCCTGAACCGGCATTACCAAATGAGGCCCTGTAAGGGATATTTTCTAACACAAACCGTATTGTTTAATTTGGGACCGGTATTCGGTATATGCGTGTGGAAAAGTCAGAGAACTAACACATGAACTTGTTAGATACTCGTGGGACATCCTGGGCCTAGCAGAAGTCAGATGGACAGGATTAGGAGAAACAATAACGGATGATGGTCACAAAATTTGGTTTAGTGGAGATGAGTCCAAACATCAGCATGGAGTAGGTTTTATTGTACATAAAGATAGATTGAACTCTGTCATCAGCTGCACCCCAATAAATAGCAGGCGTATCACCATACGTATTGCAGCACATCCAAAGAACATCTCCATCATACAGGTATATGCCCCCACTACTGACTATGAGGATGAGGCAATTGATACATTTTATGAAAATCTGGATGAGACAATTAAGGAAATTCTAAAGAAAGATCTCATCATGTTAGGTGATTGGAATGCTAAAATAGGGCCTGATGCATACGGTCAGTGGGCTGGCACAGTGGGGAAATTTGAGACAGAAGAAACCAACGATCGAGGACTAAGGTTACTAGAATTTGCCAGCAACTATAAACTAACCCTTGCAAATACACTATTTCCTCATAAGTTATCAAGAAGAACAACGTGGCATGCCCCGAAAACTGAGATACATGGCCAAATTGATTTTATTCTTGTATCCAAAAGATTCAAGTCCAGTATTAATAAAGCCAAGACTAGGACTTTTCCTGGCGCCGACATTGGTAGTGATCACGACATGGTATTGATGACGCTCAAGCTTAAACTCAAAAAGAACTATAATCAAAACAGATGTTCTCAGTTAAGATTCAATTTAGACAAACTGAAAGATCCAGAAATCGCGGGAATCTTTGAGGCAACTGTTGGAGGAAAATTCGCAGCTCTCAACTTTTTGGAGGATGATATCAACTCAATCACAGAGAACATGAAAGACGTGCTCATTGAATCAGCAACAGAAATACTTGGTAAAAGAAAGAAAATAAACAAACCATGGGTTACAGATGACATTCTGAAGTTATGTGATACACGGCGGGAAATGAAAAAGGTTAAGAAAGAGGTTCCTGAAGCAGCATGGCAATACAGTATGGTGAATAAAAATATTAGAAAGAAAATGAAACAGGCCAAAGAAAAATGGGTAGCTGATCAATGTGAGTCCATTAATACGGGGCTAATAAAAGGTAACAGCAAGGCAGCTTTTGACACATTAAAAAGACTATCAAAACCCCAACAGCCCAGGGTAACTGTCATAGAAGATAGCAATGGGGCTCTGCTCAATGAAAAAACAGCTGTAATGAGAAGGTGGACAGAATATTGTAAAGAATTATATAACTGTAAACTCGACACTGACTATAGCATATTAAACAACATTAAGTGCAAAAACAGGGAACTCGGAAATGCAGCAATATTACGGGAAGAAGTGGAAGAGGCTATATGTTCGCTGAAAGGAGGGAAGTCACCGGGTGTGGATAATATCCCAGCAGAGCTCTTGAAATATGGAGGACCAGATATAGTAAAAATCATGACAACAATTTGCCAGAAGATATGGAGTACAAAAAAGTGGCCAAAAGAGTGGACGCAGTCATTAGTAATACCGCTTCCAAAGAAAGGAAATCTAAAAATGTGCAAGAACTACAGAACCATTAGCCTTATTAGTCATACAAGTAAAGTGATGTTAAGGATACTTTTGAACAGAATAAAACAGAAATCTTGTCCGAGGAACAGGCTGGCTTTAGACCAAAAAGAAGTACCTCAGAACAAATCTTCAATATTAGATTACTGATCGAAAAACATCTCCAGCATCAACACGATTTATACCATAACTTCATCGATTTCACAAAAGCCTTCGATCGAGTCTGGCATGAAGGCTTATGGCAAATAATGAGAAAATTCAATTTTGATACCAACATCATAGATATCATTGAAGCACTATACAAGGACGCAAGCAGTGCTGTTTTTGCAAGCAATGACATTGGAGAATTTTTCAAAACAACTGTAGGAGTTCGCCAGGGATGTATCCTGTCCCCAGTGCTCTTTAATATATATCTAGAACATATTATGCAGGAGGCTCTTTACGATTATAAAACAACCATATCGATTGGAGGCCGACCTCTTTGCAATCTACGTTTTGCTGATGATATCGATCTGATAGCTGGAACAGAATCAGAACTTCAAGACCTTACCTCTAGACTGGAGAAAGTAACAAGAACATATGGGATGGAAATTAATATAGAAAAAAGCAAGATATTGGTGAATAGCCATAAGAAACATGTTCCGACCAACATTACGTTAAATGGGCAAACGTTAGAAGAAGTTAACACCTTTAAATATCTCGGGTCCACTATATGTAGTGATGGAAGATCAAGTAAAGAAATCAAGACAAGACTTGAGATGGCCTCAGCTGCCATGACAAGACTGAATGTGATCTGGAAAAGTAACATCAGTTTTCCTGTGAAGATCAAATTATACAAATCACTTGTATTATCTATTCTCTTATATGGGTGTGAGAGCTGGACACTCACTGCAGATACGGAGCGAAGGATTCAGGCTTTCGAGCATAAATGTTATAGAAGAATTTTGCGCATTTGCTATAAAGAGCACAAAACAAATGTCTATGTTAGAGAGAAGATAAACACCTATGCAGGCCACCAAGAACCACTTTTGTCAGTAGTGAAACGTCGAAAGCTTGCCTGGTTTGGGCATGTAACTCGTCATGACTCCCTTTCTAAAATGATCCTCCAGGGAACAGTCGAAGGTAAACGGAGAAGAGGAAGGCAAAGAAAATCCTGGGCTGATAACATCAAAGAATGGGCAGGACACGGTTTTTCCACACTTGTACGCATTGCTGAGGATAGAGAGCAGTGGAGGACCCTGTCTGCTGATGCTTCCACCATGGCACCCCTACGACCCATGACGGGTTACGGGTTGAGATGATGATTCGGAAGAGTGCCCAAAATTGAAATCTAAGTAGGTAATGGTATCCCACTAAATAAAGGTAACACTGGTATTAAATGGAGGGTTGGGGTGTTTTCATCATACCCTCTCTTTTATTTTATTTTCAATATTTTCTTTCTTTCTTTATTATATTTTTATGTGGAAATGTCAATATGTTTATATACATGATAAAATATAAGTCAGTTTATTTCAGTGGATGAACAATCTAGTGCCAAGACAGGCACTTAACTTTCAATCTGTAGAAGAACCAACTGGAGACTCTCAACAAGATGTCCCCTATCCCACTGCCTGGGGTGGTTGTGGTAGAGAGCGTGTACCAGCAAAATCTCAAAAAATATAAAGCCAATCTTTCACACTGACGGTGGTGGTTGTGGTAGAGAGCGTGTACCAGCAAAACAACAGCTTCTCTCACAAAGATCAGTCCACCAGGTGTCTGACACAATGTTAGTGTCAGTAGAAACCCTGCAATAAGGTTATGGGTCCTTCTTTATAATACATCCTACTAACATTCCACAAATTATACAGGTACATTTCAAATAAAAGAAAAGGGTCAGATCTCTCTGACCAACCCATTACAACCATTCTCATCTGATGTAATAATTCATACCAGTGTTCCTATTCTTCTTCAACAATTGCTACAACGCCTCTGACACTTCAACAATGATCCTCTTCCATAGAATATGGTGGATTACTCTTTCCCCTGGTATCTAGGAAGTTTTTTTAGTATTATACAACTCATATGAGTTCCCTTTTGTTTCGAACAACCCCAAAGGCCCTGCCTAAGTCGGCTAGGGACCTATGTACTTACAGTCATAAAACATTCCCAAGATAGCAGTATCTCACACACCAAATTTTTTAATAATAATGTTAATAAATTCTTTCTTACCACAAAATCAATGAAATACACAAGTACGATGACTGGCAACATATAATGTTGGCTCATACAGTTCAGCCGCTGTCCAAACTGTCACTTTATTATTATTTTTAAAAAAGCGACACTTCTGCTCTCATTGTCCGTATGAAGGGAATGATTTTCTAAAAATGGCGTCCAGCCTTCAAAGTTTTCATTAATATCGAATGGACTGGCCAATGAGCTCATGCGACTAACAATTTAAAACGAAATTAAAAAAAAACAAAATTCCAAACAACTATGTGTTAGTCTGCAAAAATATATTTAGTTTTGGGCCAACCAATAACCTCTTTCCCGTACTCCTATACTAATCAATCAGATTTGACTACCCTCTTCTGCCTCTTTTCAAAAACGCGTCCCAAAAAATGTTATGAAAAAATGAGCAAGGCTTTCACACTGTCCGAACATATATTTTATTTTGATGATATCTTCGTTAATAATGGGGCATTTTCGTAGATTGAAATATATTATTGACCAGAAGACTGTTATCTATCAATCTATATGATTTGTATGGCCCTATTCATTGTCGTTTGGATTTTCCTATTTTCCACTGTTAACTGACAATTTTATACTTTTCCATAAGTCCGCCATCTTTCCCCCCCTTCTCTATCGTTTTTATTCAAAATAAAACAACTTGTCTGTGTTTCGTCAGAAAATACACTACTAACAGGAAATGAGAGCTGTGTGTGTGTTTATACACTACCGTCTCCCTTATCTAAGTGGTTATACATTTTCAACTGCGTGACTATAGAACGAGGCATGTATGTGGTTTTGCGTCGTTTTTTTCAAATCTGCCAAGGCAATACTACGCGCGTTCGTTACAATTTGCGATTCGAAACCCAACGCGTGACACTGGTAGCATTCCTTCTGTCTCTCCTTCACCCCTCCGTTTCTTTCTTCTCTCACTCGGTCTTGGAACAAATACGCCTTGACCTTGTAAAAATGTTATATTTAATTCTCAAGGATGACTTAGAAAAGCTAGTACCATTCACTTTGCGTTAAGGCTTATCAAAACCGACACGATTTCGGGCGCGGGCGACAAAGATAATCGCAACCCCACTATTTTATCTATGCACCATTTGACTGTATAAACAATAGTATTATATTTATTTGATCAATGTATTAAGGATCCCACTACACATGGATCGGGGTGTTTCCATGAAACCTTATGCTGGTGGTTTGTCTGAAAGTAGATGTTGGTCATGGTGGACACATAACTCCAAAAGTATTGCCCATTTTATTCATCTTGCCAATACCAAACCTGCTCAGACATGAAGGCAATGAATCATTATCGGCACCCACTCTAGCGTTGAAGTCACCAAGGAGAACAAGTTGAATATGACTAGGTGTACTATTGATGACTGCTGCTAGATTCTCGTAGACCATGTCTTTAGCTTCTGAGGCAGAGTAAAAGCATACACACTGACAAGGGACCTGCTCTAGTTTGCAGGTGAAGTGTTAGCAAATGTACTGTTCCATTCTCACTTGGTTCAACCATTTTAGTTAGCGATTTTTTTTAAAAACTGCAAAACCTTCTCCGTATTCTCTAGTTTTATTAAGGTGTTTACCTTGTCAATAAAACATGTAGTCTTTTTCACCCTTCCAGAGTCTGCCGGGCGCAGTTTCCTGAAGTGCAGCGATAGCCACATGAAGGCATTTAAATTCATCGGTGATGACGACTGTCTTCCTTATATCTGGCATGTTTTCAGATAGTCCAGAGGTTCCTACACCCCAATCTGATAGATGGTTTCTTTCTATTATTTCTTGTTTTCTTATTATTGCTTGGTGCAACGTGTTCTGTTCACAGTTTGGGTTCACAGTCCTAATCCCTGTGGCAGGTTAGGATGAAAGATGGAAACAAGAAATGAGTGAAAGTATGAAAAGTACCAAAACTGCCCAAATGATCTCACTGAAGTTTGGCTAAGTAAAAACTGTAGAACATGCAAGAATAAGTTTTGCAGAAATAAAATAGAGTGAGAATCACTGGCAGATCTATTTACAGGGATACTGGAAATTAATTGTTTCTTAGCAGGCTGAGAACCCTCTAAGTAGTCTAAGAGTTAGTAAGTATCCAGGCCACTGTTCCCAATGCTCATATGAGTTTTTGGAAAGAGCCCGCACTGATAAAATACAAAGACGACATACAGTATGAAAGTACGTAAAACTAAGTTTGATTTTAGAGAATTACAATGAAACTTTACTGATAAAAAAACCGTAATATGTATAGAATATGTATAAATCAAATATGTATTAGAATTTAGGATAATCAAAATGTCTAAAGAGCAATCGTTTCTATATAGTTCATCACAGGACTTATAGAATTTGAGTTCAGTTCACAAAACTATTTATAGCTCATCAGTAGGCCTTTTATGAAGTTGAGTTAAGTGGTTCTACAAATTTAATGATTGTTCATCATTAGGACTTTTATGAAGTTGAGTTGAACTGAGTTGTTGGTTTTTGGTGGTTTCACTTAGCTGGATTCCTGGCTGCAATCACGGTCACTCTCTGATTTCTCCAGGTCTGGGAAAACGGTTATGTTGGGCGTAGATTTATCTCAGGGTTCTGAAGCTTTCTTTCCATGATCCAGGTTTGTTGTCATCGGTGAAGATGGAAGCTCCTGGCGTAGACTACCATAAAGAACCACTCAGTTGTACTTTTGCCAAAAAATTGATGCTTTAGTCAAAAGAAATGCTTATGCACTATGACTGCTTTCATTGTGAGATGGGTTCAAATTTCATGACTAAAGTTCAAAATTGTGTTAATCAGAGTTTTCCTAGTTGCCTACCAACCAAAGATCATGCGCACTATCTTCTTGAAGCTGCTGGTTTTAAGGCACCCATGGCTCACATTTACCCCTTCTCCTGTCAGTTCTGACAGGCTCAAATTGAACCACACTATAAGGCCAGGAGCTGGGCTCAGAAGCTAAAGGCAAGTTCTATGAGAATCTAGAAGCAGTCATCAAAAGCACACCTAGGCAAGAACAACTTGTTCTCCTTGGTAACTTGAACGATACAGTGGGTGCCGATAATTGTTCATGGTCTTTGTCATAAGAGGTTTTGATGTTAATAAAAGTATAGGCTATCCTGGACAAATAGTTGTATCAGAGGATACCAGGATAGTGCCAGATAAGAGACTGGTCTCATAAGTAATACCCCCTTCTCTGAAAAGAGCAAGGGTGTATAGACATCAAAGTGGGGTCAAGCTATGTAAGTTCCCAGAGAAGATGATGATGAAGTACTCTGGGTCCCTAACTGCTACCTCTTGAGATCCCAATCTGATTTAGCTACGGGTCTAGGGGAATGTATTTAATATAATTAATGATTAATTTCAAACAGAACTTCAACTTTAATAAAATTATTTCTGACTGCCACCAGGTAGTCATCCTCACAGATGCACTGTCTGTCCTGCAAGCTCTCAAGGGTGGTAAACTCCCGCATCTGAGAAATGAACTAAACAAGGTAGCTGCCAAAAAGAGAACCATACTTCAGTGGGTACCATCTCATTGTGGTGTACCCGGAAATGAAAAGGCAGATAAACTTGCAAAAAAGGGAGGAGAATGTGAACAAGAAGATAATGAAGTCACATACTTTGAGAAAAAGAGAGCTATCCAGACTATCAGAAGAGAACAGAACCAACCCAAAGACGACTATCACACTCTCGACCGGCAGGGACAGATAACTATTTTTCGACTCAGGACAGGGCATAACAAACTGAATAAACACAAGCACAAGCTACGATTGTCTGCTTCACCACTGTGCACATGTGGATTAAACGAACAAACTGCTGAGCATGTTCTACAGGACTGTCCTCTGTATGACCAGTTAAGAAAGATATACTGGCCCAATGACTCAACACTAAACTCAAAGCTATATGGAGTTAAAGAGGAACTTCAAACAACAGTCGAATTCATCATGAGAACTCGTGTGACGGTGTAATCATCAAAGATGCGATCGCAAGAAGAAGAAGAAGAAGAATAAAATTATTGAAGCAAGGCTGTATGAAATGTTATATACAATTTAATGGTCCTGAACCTCAATCTTTTTGGTCAGGAATTCCCAAAATCAAGAAAATGCTTATTTACATAATAAAATAAATATTTTGGAAAATCTGTTCCATTTCTGAAAAGTCACTGGAATGCATACACACACAGTTCCTGTTCATATTATTGATACTGTTACTATTCCTACACTGTAAGGTCTGCTACTTTCATCATACCACAGTTTTTAAGTTTTCTTGGGTGAATGAGGTTGAATGAACTGACATTGCCTTCTTAAAGGACTTATCTTTATACTGTTGCTGTTCTATCAATGGTAGTCAGGATCACCAACTTTGTGACTCCTGGCTGAGAAGATGGGGTCAAGCTCCAAGTGTATGAGGAGCTCTCAACTCCCACAAGCTCCTCTTCTCAAACGAATGCAGCCGCGAGGTAAACTCGTAATATAACCTGGAATAGAAGGACAACCCATTCCATGTAGCAGTCTGCCTCAATCAATTCACTCCTAAACAATATTAAAACTTACCATGGTCAGTTATTAGTGCTAACAAGTAGCACAAGACCTTGAATTCCGTTGTCTACAATCAGTTTCATGTAATCATTTTTTTCTCTGTGTTGATTCAAGGTTTTGGTCCCTCGTCCATGTTTGGCTTCCATACAATAATCATGGCAAGTACAATACAACATGTGACCCATTGATTACTTCATTCTAACCTTTCCTATATGTTTATCACACGATCTATGAACAGTGTGTCACTCCAGAAGAAAATACTAAATTAAACCGATACTAACACTCACTGTCGTAAATTTGTTGCCAATTTGCAAACACTATACACCAATTTTTCAATTCGAATAAGACTGTTTACTACACACATTCCTACTTAGGTCAGCATGACACAACACATCCCATCGGCAGTTTGCACTTTCGAATTAATATGGCACACATTGGCTTTTTACTTACAGGTCAAATATTTAACAAAATATGCAAATAAAATTATCTTTCTTACCCTCAGGTAAATAAGTTCACACACACACAAGCTGACTGGCCGTAAAAGGGTTCGTAGCCCTGCTCTCACAGTTCAAACGGCAAAGGCTTGGTCTTAATGTCTTTTAGGATACGTCAGCTCGGCGTGGTTTTTATGATTCAATGGCGGAAAATCACAAGCGGTTGTTACTATTTATAGAATTACACGCAACCAATCAGATGAATGAAATGTCAAAAAGTTAATTTTTGAGACTGATAAACGAGCGCAAAGGCCTTATTGCTCTATCTTTTCCTACATCTTTCGTATTGCATTTTCTCCGACATTTGCTCTTTCATCCCATATTTGCGACCCACATTTGCTATTTCATCGTTGTGATTACTCGCGACCGGTATCTAGAGAACCACATTTGTTCTTTCATCGGGGGAAATAAAAGTCCTTTGATTGAGTCCCCATGCCTGATATTATCGTTTGAAGCCCACATTGCATCGTGATAAATCTGGTAAAAACACATCTGGTCATCCTAATCAAACATCTGGGCATGCTGTAATTTCTGTGACACCACATTGGACGCCCAGATTGGCCAGGGGAAAACGTCTCATGCTGTAATGGTGTTATCTTTGGTCGGCCGCGGTTCAGACAAGCGTTGGTTTACCACATTGGACGCCCACCTTGGCCAGGTGAACAATAAACAATCAGAGGCCAAACTACACCCACGTTTGGACTGACAGGGGACAAGAGCGATCCTGTGAATGAGTGACCAGAGGGGCCATTAAGGATTGGTTGGTATGGGCGGTACTGCCCCGAAGGAAGTAATGGAAAGATGGAAAGAATATTTCTCAGAACTCCTGTATGGTGAGCATGATGAAGCATCAGAAATAATAAACACTAGCACAGAAGAGAAAACCAATGATGGTGAAGATGACATAAAGATGGAAAAACTGAGGGCAGCACTGGAGAAAATCAAGATGGGCAAAGCAGCAGGGCATGATGGTATAACACCAGAAATGGTTAAGTACATGGGAGCATCAGGCGACCTATTACTCTTAAAGGTCCTACAGGCAGCATGGTGCAACAAGACCATACCAAAGGATTGGGAGATTGCCATCATAACACCAATTTTCAAAAAGGGTGACAATCGACAATGTGGAAACCATAGAGGCATATCCCTTCTCAGTGTCCCTGGTAAAATCTACTCTAGAATCCTAGAGCAGAGACTCCGACGCCTAGCTGAGCCACAATTGGATGAGGTCCAGTGCGGATTCCGAGCAAACCGAAGTACTCAAGACCTAATCTTCACACTCAGACAGCTGAGTGAAAAGGCCCTTGAGTATAAGAGTGAGATCCATCTTTGTTTCATAGATCTGGAAAAGGCGTTTGACAGGGTCCCTTGGAGCAAACTTTGGGACTGTTTGGCAAGGAAGAATATTCCAGCACCTCTGATTCATGCTATACAGAGCTTCTACAAGTCTTGCAGAAATTATGTGAGGACAGCAAACCATAAGTCAGAAGAGTTCAGGACCACCACTGGTGTAAGACAAGGTGATATCCTATCACCTTACCTCTTCATACTCCTTATGGACGATGTCATCAAGGCATGTAAGGAGAGAACAAGAAAGTATTCAGTGGGGTACTGGAAGATGAGACAGGTCTATATTTCGGAGCTGGCATTTGCTGATGATGTTGCCCTGATTGCTAAATCAGAGGCACATCTCCAATCCAACCTGCAAGTCTGGAAGGAAGAGCTGGAGAAGAGAGGGATGGTCATAAGCAGCTCTAAAACAAAATCCATGGTGATATCACGAGAAGAAAGAAAACATCAGATTAAGTTGGGAGAACAGGTCCTGGAGCAGGTCGACCACTTTAAATATCTCGGAGCTATTATAGACCGAAAGGGAGGCATCAAAGAAGAGTTGGCCACTCGAAAAGCAGCGGCTGGGAGACTTTTTCAGGCCATAAATCGTGGATTCCTCAGCAAGAAAGAGGTTGGTAAGAAAACGAAGATGGCTGTATACCGCTCCACCTATGTCCCAGTCTTGACATATGGATGCGAGTCGTGGGCAATGACTACAACCCACAAAAGCCAGATCCAAACCTCAGAAATGAGGTATCTGAGGAAAGTGGTTGAAGTAACAAGAAGAGACATGGTCCGCAACCAGACGATCCGTCAAGGCCTAAAATCCCATCCGCTGCAGACCCAAATAGAACAGTCCCAACTAAGATGGTTTGGCCATGTCTGCAGAATGGGAGAAGATCGGCTACCACGACAAGCATGGGAAACAAAGAGCCAGGGATCCAGACCTCCAGGACGACCCAGAGTCCGCTGGGAGGACAACATTAGACAATCTTTGAAGGACCGAGGACTAGAATGGAACCAGGCCAGGAAGAAGACAGCTGATAGAATGGTCTGGCGCTCTCTCTTCCAAACCTCTACACCTCACGGTAGAAGGGGAACGACTAAGTAAGTAAGTAAGTGGTATGGGCGGAGCTAGATGTCGGATCCAGAAACCCATATTGGACTGGCAGAAATATAATCTACTGCGTAGCTGGCAAGAGGAAGGAGTCCAGTTTTTTTCCTTGTGAGGAAGAGATTAAACCCAAAAACGCATAGCCTAATACACGTGTTTATTCAGAGTGGATGATAATTCAGTTCTGTGATTGTGTTCTTAAAGGATTTTGCGAAGGGAAAAGAAGGTTAGTAGATCTTATACTTATTAATACATTTTCTTATTTTTGTTTATTTTAACCTCACAGCTAAAATGTGCGAAAGATAAAGTTTCAAATAATTCTTGGCATAACTGATTAATAAAATCAGAAGATTTTCCTAGAAGATGATAGGATGATAGGAGGTAATTAATAGTTCATATTTCACCTTTATCATCATCACAGTCTCCCATGCGCACACACTCTCATGCACAAGATATTTAACATCATTAGAATTGAACTCAGAGAGAGAGATGAATAATGAGCAGTAGTTTAAATGAAAGTCAACCAGTGATGTTAAATGTGAAAATTTACAAAGACTTTTGTGTGTCTTCAGTTCATCAGAAGTCTGAGTCTACACGCAACGTGTCTGACATCTAACCAGAAATAAGTTATCAAAAACGGACATTTGGCTAGCAGAATTCGCCATAGGACATCTTTCATTCCTCAATTAAAAAGGAATATTGTTTCACCCACAGGTCAGAAGGTGGACGCAGCATTTTTCGTCACCATATACTGCTTGCTCACAAGTTCAATACAGAGTTATCACAAGTTCAATACAGAGTCATCATAAATTCAAATCACTCGAAAGATCATTATTATCTGAAGTCAAGCAAAAGAGCTCAAAAGAGGAATCGCATATTTATAGCAAGGGCTACACCCTCTTAAGCGCATTCTATGAAGCAGACTATATATATATATATTTTATGAATCACGACTACATATGCAAGGTTATGAGTCTACATATCACTACTGATTCGTGAAGATATCCAGTCTGGTCAGTACCCTCGGGAGATTAGACAACAGACCTTTTGTTCATATGACAGCTATTAACTGTTAATCAACACTACATAGATATACTCAAACAGTGAAGGAATATACATAGATATCTCGTCAGCGTTCTCCGTACGACAACAGTATTCATCAGAACGTCCTCGGCTTAGAGATACCCCACTCGACATAACGTATAACAACTTGGGACATTTTATGCATACATGTGAATCCTCATATCTAGGGAAGCATTTAGAGACACATGGACTGTGTAGAGTACTCACCATTTTGGTAACACGTATCATATCACATCATCATTTCACTTTACACCAGTTCATTCTTAATTAACTATTACTTAATTAACTGCAATTTTATTATCTCATCTGTGTGTTTTTTGTGAATCGTCTTTCACCATCATCACATTCTAACCATTACTAACCCTATATGTGTGGATATTTCATTAATAAACCCAACGATCGTTTGATCATTATCTAGTTTGTTAATGTATCACTCGTGCTGTCGGTGTTACATATTCACCTATAGGAACCTTTCTCTACTCAGATGAGGTTGGGGGCTTTTTCTTTACGGGATCTAAGGGCAGAAGCTAAGGTCGTGGGGAAACAGAACTCTTTCCATAATTAATTAGAAAACACTGTCTAGTGGAAAGCATTCGCATTCCTGTCTTCTTGTCCCTATCTCGAATAGGTCTTTATTCTTTCTTAACGAGCCAATTTCTAGAGACCTTATATCTAATATCTCATAGACTATTCCTGGCAAAAACTACTGTCGTAGTTGCCCCAGTACTCACCACACGACAATTGTGGACTCGTCTTGGGATTAGTGAACCCGGACTTAGAAGTGTGATAAATCACATTTTCATCTCTGCTATACAGTTGCGATAATTGCAAAATTTGTTGGCATTTTGAGGGATTACCTTCTAGACTGACTCTTACTATAATTTGTCTATTTCATAGGGGGGATAATTTATATCTCTAAAGCACGAGTGATACTTTTTAAATTGAGTATCAAACGGACAGAGTAAGCACTTTTTGAGAACAGAAGATACTGTAGGGAACTGATTTTTAAGAATCTTTTTCTGTAACTGCTGGGAAAATTTTTATCATAAATATTTAGCAAATTTTTCATAGAAAACTTCGAGATAATCTGTTATATAATTTTCAGAATACGCTGAGTGAGTGATTTTTTTTAAAGAACTATTTGAACTTGATTACTAATTTAAACCTAGAAGGTTTTAAGAGATAATTACTTGTGCGAGTCAAACAATTTGCTTGGAGGTCACTGCCAATTTTTCCCTTCGTGAACCCATACTGCATATCATGGCAGATGCCGCAAAAATTAGGACTAGTTTAATGGAGGCAAGGCGTGAATACGGGTTAAGTGGAAAAGATCTGATGAAATTTGTGAGTGAGGAGACTGATAAACTCCATGCAAGAGAGATGGAAGTGCAGAAACTTACAATGGAGAAGGAGAAAGCCGCAGCAGAAGCAGCGGAGCGGAAGGAGAAGGCCGCAGCAGAAGGAGCGGAAAGCAGCAGCAGAGCGGAAAGAAGCAGCAGAGCATGCACTTAACATGAAGCAACTGGAAATCCAGAGACAGACCAATCAGATAGAGCTGGCAAAAAGTGCAGCGGCTTCCAACTTTGATAGAGGGTACTCACCCCACTCAGATGGTGTGCCTACTTCGCAACCTGCACCACCCAATGCCATGAACTTTCCGCTGGAACCTTTTTCAGAAAGGAACGATACCATGGACGCCTTTTTAGACCGCTTCGAACGCTTTGCAACAGGGTTTGGACTTGAAGAACGGAAGTGGAACTTGAAACTTTCCCAGGGCCTAAGAGGAGCCGCCTACGAAGTTTTTAATAAACTTCCGGCCGGAGAGCAAGATGACTATCAGGCATTGAAAAAAGCTCTCTTGGTGAGGTACGAGCTTCATTCAGAGGCTTACCGGAAAAAATTTCGAGGTTCTAGGAAGGAGGCCGGAGAGACTTTCTCACAGTTCGCAGCCCGTATTGAAGACTACTTAGTGAAGTGGTGTACACTGGGAAACTTTACCGAGAACTATGACGGGTTGAAAGAGCTGATTGTGATAGAGCAACTAAAAGAGTCTATGTCGGTGGAAATGCGTAGATTTCTCACTGAAAACGGCGCTGACCGGTTAGAAAATATTCTTACACTGGCAGAGCGATTCCAAAATGCTCTCATGGAGTCTCAAGGAGCCAGAAAGAAGTTTTCGGATCAGGCGCCAAAGCAACCTGCTCGCTCCCAACCAGACCAACAAAGCAAAGGACCACACATCTCGCATAAACAGCACGCAAAACAAGATAACTACAAAGAGCAAAACAAGAAAAATGCTGCGCCACACCAGAGACAGGGAGATAAATGGTGCAAGTACTGTCGCTTGAACAATCACAACACTAATGAGTGCAAGCGCAGACCTCCTCCCCAACATGCTGCCTGTCTGCAGACAAAATCGTCACCCCGGAAGGAGCAGAGGACCGGAAACGTTTCTCATCCTCCCGTCATCGAATCAGTCCTCGTAAACGGACAATCTGTGGAGTGCCTTTATGACACAGGACTTGCTTTCGATGCGGTGGTCAGGGCATCTCTTGTCACCCCTGACCAGATAACAGAAGAGAGTGTCGACATCCAAGGTCCGACGAAGGATGTTGCACCCATGACACTGCCAATTGCACTTATCAGAGTGGAATCTCGTTATGTGACAGGAGAGATTCGTGCAGCTATAATGGAAGAACCAATCTACTCTTTAATCTTGGGATGTAGATATGTGTTCCTTGGAGAACCTACTCAACCACTAGTCATGGCGGCCGTACAGACTAGAGGACAGTCAAAAAAAGACGCAGAGCAGGAACCTCCTACCAATATCCTCCCCGAGGAATTGAAGAGGGCCCAAATGGAAGATTCCTCACTGGCGCCCTGTTTTAAAAAATTACCTAGGACACACAACCCACCTACCAAGGGAGACTTCTTTATGAAAAATGGATTGATGTATCGCCGAGCTGGAAATGAAGGACAGGAACACAACCAATTAGTAGTTCCTGCAACCTATAGGAACCAGGTGCTTGAGATGGGCCACTCTATCCCATTTAGTGGACACATGGGAATGAGCGCCACGACTCAAAGGATCGCCTGCCACTATTATTGGCCAGGGATCACCGGCGACATTGAACGTTTCGTCAAGTCTTGTCCTCAGTGCCAGAAAGTTGCACCAAAACACTGGACGGCACCCGCGACCCTTGGGGAGATGCCAATCTTGGGCACCCCATTTGAAAGAGTGGCCGTGGATATAATTGGACCTCTGCTGAGAACTAAGAAGAGGAACTCCCATATCCTTACCTTAGTGGACACCTGTTCCATGTGGGGCGAAGCCATAGCCATGCCAGCATGCGACTCAGTGCATGTAGCTGACGCTTTACTGAATATCTTTACTAGATTGGGCTTCCCGCATGAAATTCTCACAGACAACGGGTCACAATTTAGAGGCAAGTTGACAGAGGAGGTGCTTAGAATATTCAAGACTAGGCATATCCATACTTCGCCCTATCACCCCCAAAGTAACGGGCAAGTAGAGCGGTTTAACGGGACGCTCACCTCTATTCTTCGGAAGTTGGCACAGGAGAAGCCAGAAACTTGGGATCAGTATCTTCCTGCCGCATTATTTGCTTATAGGGAAGTACCGCATGCGTCAACTGGAGTTCCTCCGGCCACATTACTCTTCGGAAGACCTATTAAAGGTCCATTAGAAGCATTACTAAGAACATGGACAGATGCCAAGGCAGACGACACTGTCACATCAGCCTTCCAGTACGTCACAGACTTGAAACAACGCCTGAAGACTGGCTGGGAATTAGCCACAGCGAAAGTACGGGAGGCTAGGCGGAAACATGCCAAATATTACAATCGCAATGCGAAGGACCGAGAACTAGCAGTAGGAGAGAAGGTGCTACTTCTTCTGCCAAGTAGCAGTAATAAATTGCAGATTTGCTGGAGGGGACCCTACAAAGTGGCGGAAAAGATTTCTCGCACCAACTATAAAATCGCCGTGAACGGAAAGCAGAAAATTTATCACTTAAATCTGCTTAAGAAGTTTTACGAGCGAGCCCCTGCCGAACCAGCGCACCTCATGACTATGGCCATTGCTATGCAAATGGAAGAAGAGCCATTATCATCCGTAGAGTACCCGGTGATACAGGAGGAATCACATTTAGATGTGAAAATAAGCTCCACCTTAACGGAAGCCCAGCAAGAAAAAGTAAGGAGATTGATGGAAAACCACGCCGACTCTCTGACAGACAAACCGGGCCGGACAAACCTGATGGAGTTTGACATGGAAGTCACGGATCCTACGCCCGTCCGAATGAGAACCTATCCGATTCCGTATGCCAAGGCGACGGCATTAAAGCAAGAAATTGATTACTTACTTAAGGAAGGCATAATTTCGAAGTCGGAGTCCCCTTACAGTGCGGGAGTGGTGCTGTTACGCAAACCCAGTGGAGAACACCGCCTGTGCATCGACTACCGACAGCTGAATGCGTTAACACAGTTCCAGCCAGAACCGTTACCGGACCAGAACCAGCTATTTACTAAGCTGAGCAGGGCTCGCTATTTTTCAAAGATCGACCTCAGTAAAGGGTACTATCAAATACCGGTAAAAGCTGAGGTGAGGAACCTGTTAGCCTTCAGTACTCCAGATGGACACTTCGAGTTTAATGTGATGCCATTTGGACTGAACAATGCTCCTAGTGTCTTCACAAGGATGATGCGAAAGTTATTGGATCCTTTGAATCATCCCGCCATCAGCAATTTTATGGATGATATCCTAGTAGCTACTGAATCGTTTGAAGAACATATATCAGCGCTATCCTTGCTGTTTAACAGACTCAGAGAAGCGGGACTAACCGCCCGCCCAACCAAATGTCAAATTGGGTGTGAACAGCTAGAGTTCCTAGGACATACTATATCCCATGGGACCATGTTCCCCGAGACTCAAAACGTTGAGAAGCTGAGAAATGCACCGAGACCGTCCACAAAAAGGGATGTCCGGTCATTTGTATCTCTCTGTGGATTCTACCAGAGATATATAAAGGATTTTAATAGCCTCTGTGCGCCGCTTACATCGCTAACCAAGAAAGGAAACCCAGATAAAGTGACATGGTCAGCAGAATGTGAACATGCATATGCACTCTTAAAAGAGAAACTCACCACAAAACCTATTTTACGGCTTCCGGATTTAACTAGAAAATTCATCTTGCGCACAGATGCCAGTAACATTGGAATCGGGGCTACATTACTACAGCCAGATGACAGAAGCCCACCAAATCTATTTCCGGTCGCATATGCGAGTCGGAAGTTAAACCGAGCAGAACAAAACTATTCCACAATCGAAAAGGAATGTTTGTCCCTCGTCTGGGGAATACAAAAATTTCAAGCATACCTGTACGGAAGGAAATTTACAATCCAGAGTGATCACCAACCTCTGACCTTCCTCGCCAATTCAAAGAATTTGAATGCTAGACTGATGAGGTGGTCGCTTGTTCTACAACCTTACACGTTCCAAGTGGACTATATCCAAGGAAAACATAACGTAGGAGCGGATTTTTTAAGCCGTCATCCTATGAGGCAGGACGGAGAGCACAGACAAGTAGAGGAAAGGGTGGAAACCGGAGAGAAAAACGAAGATGAGGAAAAGGATTAAGGAATCCCGAGCAAGAAGGCTAAGCTCTCCTGAGTACGATTGACATCACACTTGAGGAGGGGCTATTGTGATAAACGAGCGCAAAGGCCTTATTGCTCTATCTTTTCCTACATCTTTCGTATTGTATTTTCTCCGACATTTGCTCTTTCATCCCATATTTGCGACCCACATTTGCTATTTCATCGTTGTGATTACTCGCGACCGGTATCTAGAGAACCACATTTGTTCTTTCATCGGGGGAAATAAAAGTCCTTTGATTGAGTCCCCATGCCTGACATTATCGTTTGAAGCCCACATTGCATCGTGATAAATCTGGTAAAAACACATCTGGTCATCCTAATCAAACATCTGGGCATGCTGTAATTTCTGTGACACCACATTGGACGCCCAGATTGGCCAGGGGAAAACGTCTCATGCTGTAATGGTGTTATTTTTTTTGGTTGGCCGCGGTTCAGACAAGCGTTGGTTTACCACATTGGACGCCCACCTTGGCCAGGTGAACAATAAACAATCAGAGGTCAAACTACACCCACGTTTGGACTGACAGGGGACAAGAGCGATCCTGTGAATGAGTGACCAGAGGGGCCATTAAGGATTGGTTGGTATGGGCGGAGCTAGATGTCGGATCCAGAAACCCATATTGGACTGGCAGAAATATAATCTACTGCGTAGCTGGCAAGAGGAAGGAGTCCAGTTTTTTTCCTTGTGAGGAAGAGATTAAACCCAAAAACGCATAGCCTAATACACGTGTTTATTCAGAGTGGATGATAATTCAGTTCTGTGATTAATTGTGTTCTTAAAGGATTTTGCGAAGGGAAAAGAAGGTTAGTAGATCTTATACTTATTAATACATTTTCTTATTTTTGTTTATTTTAACCTCACAGCTAAAATGTGCGAAAGATAAAGTTTCAAATAATTCTTGGCATAACTGATTAATAAAATCAGAAGATTTTCCTAGAAGATGATAGGATGATAGGAGGTAATTAATAGTTCATATTTCACCTTTATCATCATCACAGTCTCCCATGCGCACACACTCTCATGCACAAGATATTTAACATCATTAGAATTGAACTCAGAGAGAGAGAGATGAATAATGAGCAGTAGTTTAAATGAAAGTCAACCAGTGATGTTAAATGTGAAAAACTTACGAAGACTTTTGTGTGTCTTCAGTTCATCAGAAGTCTGAGTCTACACGCAACGTGTCTGACGTCTAACCAGAAATAAGTTATCAAAAACGGACATTTGGCTAGCAGAATTCGCCATAGGACATCTTTCATTCCTCAATTAAAAAGGAATATTGTCTCACCCACAAGTCAGAAGGTGGACGCAGCATTTTTCGTCACCATATACTGCTTGCTCACAAGTTCAATACAGAGTTATCACAAGTTCAATACAGAGTCATCATAAATTCAAATCACTCGAAAGATCATTATTATCTGAAGTCAAGCAAAAGAGCTCAAAAGAGGAATCGCATATTTATAGCAAGGGCAACACCCTCTTAAGCGCATTCTATGAAGCAGACTATATATATATATATTTTATGAATCACGACTACATATGCAAGGTTATGAGTCTACATATCACTACTGATTCGTGAAGATATCCAATCTGGCCAGTACCCTCGGGAGATTAGACAACAGACCTTTTGTTCATATGACAGCTATTAACTGTTAATCAACACTACATAGATATACTCAAACAGTGAAGGAATATACATAGATATCTCGTCAGCGTTCTCCGTACGACAACAGTATTCATCAGAACGTCCTCGGCTTAGAGATACCCCACTCGACATAACGTATAACAACTTGGGACATTGTATGCCTACACGTGAATCATCATAGCAATGCAAAGCATTTAGAGACACATGGACTGTGTAGAGTACTCACCATTTTGGTAACACGTATCATATCACATCATCATTTCACTTTACACCAGTTCATTCTTAATTAACTATTACTTAATTAACTGCAATTTTATTATCTCATCTGTGTGTTTTTTTGTGAATCGTCTTTCACCATCATCACATTCTAACCATTACTAACCCTATATGTGTGGATATTTCATTAATAAACCCAATGATCGTTTGATCATTATCTAGTTTGTTAATGTATCACTCGTGCTGTCGGTGTTACATATTCACCTACAGGAACCTTTCTCTACTCAGATGAGGTTGGGGGCTTTTTCTTTACGGGATCTAAGGGCAGAAGCTAAGGTCGTGGGGAAACAGAACTCTTTCCATAATTAATTAGAAAACACTGTCTAGTGGAAAGCATTCGCATTCCTGTCTTCTTGTCCCTATCTCGAATAGGTCTTTATTCTTTCTTTACGAGCCAATTTCTAGAGACCTTATATCTAATATCGCATAGACTATTCCTGGGAAAAAAAACTACTGTCGTAGTTGCCTCAGTACTCACCACACGACAGAGACTAGTACTTATGCGGTTCTAAGCGTGTCTGTTTAATCTGACCAAATTTGAATATTTTATATTATAGTTATTTGTGGACTGATTTTAATTATCAAAAGTGATAATTAAACGGCCAATTAATCTCTATTGTTCTATATAGTTTTCCATTAATTATTCCTTTGCATTTCAATCTGGGTAATTTTTAAGTAATTAAATTTGGCATTACCCTGATGTGAAAATATCACTAAATTAAATTTTTCTTAGTAAATATAATTTATTATGAGGGAATTTTTATGTTTATGTGTTAAGCAATATCAGCTCTATAATTCGAGATATCCCTTTCATTTTAATTATCTTTAGTTATTAAGAAATAAATTATCTACGTTCTGTCAAAAACACAAAATAGGCATTATTTCCACGTCAACCAACATTTTCTTATCACTACAAGAAAAGGAAACGATTTGATTGGTTGTTAAATTTGTACTATGCTCTTCGATAAATTTTGGGGTGGGCGGTAACTTCTGACTTGTTTCCTAGACAAATTCAAATTACACTAGATACATTATTGGCGGTACATTTGACTGGGCCCTCAGACAAATTTCAAATATCGTAGTTATTTATAAATTTTAAATACGTTAACTAGTTTTTGAGAGGGGAATTTGAGTGTGGTGTTATACAGATTCAAAATTTTTACGACAGCCTTCATGCAGATTTGGTATTGACAAGATGAATGAAAATTGACAACGGCTCTTGGAGTTGTGTCTCATCACGGCTCTTTGTGACGTTAAACAAGGCTGCGTCCTGGCTCTGACACTCTTCGGGATCTTCTTTGCCTTGCTCTTGAAACATGCATTCAGAGATGCAACTGAAGGAATATGCTTTCACACTACGTCACTCGAAGTCAACAGGAGCTTCAGCAAATGTGCTGGGTCAGGATGTGCATGTTGCACCAGTTATCACTATTGATAACTATGAATTGGCAGTGGTGCAGCACTTCATATACCTACCTTGGGTGTACCATCAACAACAAACTCTCTCTGGACACAGAAATGGACAGCCGCATTGGCAAAGCTGCAACCACATTTGCCCGCTTCAAAACATGTGTTTGGTGAAACTCTAAACTCACAACGAAGACCAAAGCTGCGGTATATAACGCCTGCGTCACCAGCACACTTCTATATGGCAGTGAGACAAGGACTACCTAGTCCAAAGAAAGAAAGCTCAATACTTTCAATCAAAATCCTCGGTCTTTTGTGGAAGGACAAAGTGACAAATGTTTAAGAGTTGTCCCGTGCTGGCATTCAAAGCAAGTAAACACAGTTTAGTGCAGATTACGCTGGCTTAGCCATGTCCGCCGCACGGAAGATGGTCACATTCCGAAAGATATCATTAACGGACAACTGGCAGATGGCAAAAGAACAGCTGGGCGATCGCAGCTGAGGTTCAAAGATGTGTGCAAGAGAGATATGAAGGCACTGTACACAAATCCAGCAACCTCGGAGGATTTAGCTGCAGATCGTACCAAGTGACGATGTTCTCTACGGCGCCACCTCAGATTGGGCATAAAAAAGCTCTCATGGCAAACAGAAGAGAGGAGAAAACATCAAAAGGAACACCAGGGAGAAAAGCAGCTGAGGGGTGTCCATCATACGTATTTATTAACACCTGCACCACTTCACATATCTTTACACAAAACCTGATGCCAGTAGTCCTACAAGATACAGTTATCACTTGTTTTTCAACCTGATTAAAATCAGTGTTATCATCATAGATACTACTATCCAGTATTGGATTGACCATTTACACATTATGGAACCCTTCCCCATATCACTGCTTAACTACTGTGCATTTGCTACCAGATGTGAAACCTATAATGACTGTCCAGAAGATTGCTGTCAGACTTTTCAAACTGACTATAACAGTACAAGTAAACTGCACACTGTTTAAATGTATTTTGAAATGATATGTAAAAAGTGACCAAAATGAACATACAGTGCTTGAGAATCTTGCAAACACAAGTCCAGGAAATACCAAAAGTAAGTATCTAAGAAATACACTGTATACAGAAACTAAAGACTCAGTTTCACATTCAAATCTAAAACAAGTAAAGGAAAACATTTTACAGACCACTTTTGTTATCTGTATCCAATGCAGTAACAAAGAGAAATGTTCCATACATTCTACTTCACAGAATAAATGTGGGTGAAAAGTTACTATTAATCAGTAATTCCTTGTACTATTCACAAAAACGTGAATTTATGAATTAAATACTGATAACTGTCCATCCACTTTTATTCTATGCAACAGGATGTATTGTTGATAGCATTTCAAGGCAGTCCTTGTTATGTTTTGAACTTTAGAGAAGACTGCTAAGAAACTATGGGTAAAAGCCATACTGAGGAAACCTGTTGATAGCATTACAAGGTAGTCCTTGTTCTGGAATCCCCAGGGTATTAGAGGCAGAGGTTGATACAAAAACACAAGCAGGAGGGGACTGGAGACAGAAATAAAAATGAGGAAGGCATGGAAAGAACTTGAGCTGATGGCACATGACAGTAGGGCTTGACATGTTTTTGTTGAAGGCCAATGCTCCATGGGGAGCTAAAGGGTATTGATCTGACAGACTATATGGAACATCTATTATCTTTTTCTCAGTGCAATTTGGTAACCATAACAAAACTGGTCCCTAAACTTTTTTTCTTTACTTATTTTATGATTTTAAGTCACAACTGAATATTAGAAATTCCTATATAGAGCAAGATTCACGTTTTACTAAAATATACTTTGATAAGTTTAAACTTACTTACTTAGTCGTTCCTCTTCTACCGTGAGGTGTAGAGGTTTGGAAGAGAGAGCGCCAGACTATTCTATCAGCTGCCTTCTTCCTGGCCTGGTTCCATTCTAGTCCTCGGTCCTTCAAAGATTGTCTAATGTTGTCCTCCCAGCGGACTCTGGGTCGTCCTGGAGGTCTGGATCCCTGGCTCTTTGTTTCCCATGCTTGTCGTGGTAGCCGATCTTCTCCCATTCTGCAGACATGGCCAAACCATCTTAGTTGGGACTGTTCTATTTGGGTCTGCAGCGGGTGGGATTTTAGGCCTTGACGTATCGTCTGGTTTCGGACCATGTCTCTTCTTGTTACTTCAACCACCTTCCTCAGATACCTCATTTCTGAGGTTTGGATCTGGCTTTTGTGGGTTGTAGTCATTGCCCATGACTCGCATCCATATGTCAAGACTGGGACATAGGTGGAGCGGTATACAGCCATCTTCGTTTTCTTACCAACCTCTTTCTTGCTGAGGAATCCTCGATTTATGGCCTGATAAAGTCTCCCAGCCGCTGCTTTTCGAGTGGCCAACTCTTCTTTGATGCCCCCTTTCGGTCTATAATAGCTCCGAGATATTTAAAGTGGTCGACCTGCTCCAGGACCTGTTCTCCCAACTTAATCTGATGTTTTCTTTCTTCTCGTGATATCACCATGGATTTTGTTTTAGAGCTGCTTATGACCATCCCTCTCTTCTCCAGCTCTTCCTTCCAGACTTGCAGGTTGGATTGGAGATGTGTCTCTGATTTAGCAATCAGGACAACATCATCAGCAAATGCTAGCTCTGAAATACAGACCTGTCTCATCTTCCAGTACCCCACTGAATACTTTCTTGTTCTCTCCTTACATGCCTTGATGACATCGTCCATGAGAAGTATGAAAAGATAAGGTGACAGGATATCGCCTTGTCTTACACCAGTGGTGGTCTTGAACTCTTCTGACTTATAGTTTGCTGTCCTCACATAATTTCTGCAAGACTTGTAGAAGCTCTGTATAGCAGATAAGTTTAAACACCAAATGTAAATCTCACAAGAAAGTTGGTAATTAGTAGAGCCGTATTTAAAACAACTCGCTGACCTAGTTGTTTGAAGAAATAGCCTACATTGATTTAATGACACCATCCATCCCTTCAAATACAACACACAATCTATATTAGTAGTTCATTATTTCCCTTACTTTAACAGTTATTTCTACCATAATTTAGAATGTTTTAGTAATGATATAAAATTGACTACATCTATGCTGGTCAAAACTTGATTAAAATGTAGGCCTACCAAGAAAGGGAGCTACATGCAACATTTTAGCTCTCTACGATGAGTGGAATATGTGAGTGTCAAAGATTTGAAAAGCAACAAATGTCACATAGAATTTTAATCTTAAAGTGGCAGCTTTGTCAGAAAAGGCAGCTTTCCTGCAATTTTCATGTTTCTTATAATAAGGAATTAGAAGAAGGCTGAAATAAAGAATAGAGGGCCACGTTCTTCGACACTATCCAAATAAGCCACCCATGTCGTTACGGTTAGAGTTTAGGTTTATGATTCCTAAACCTAACCCCTCATTACTCCGTCTCTGGATTTTTTGTTGTTGTTGAGGTTTTATCAAATGGCCCACTGTTCTTCCTTTCAACCTAGAAGAACTTACATTTTGATACATTATCATAACTGCAAACTGAGAGAGACAGTCACATTGTAAATGTTACTAAAAATGTTAAACATGTTACAAAGGAGTAAATATCACAGAAAACTGAGCTTAGTCTAACTGTCTGCTGTAATCAAATACGGCAAAACAAGCATATAACTTACTGAAATCTTCAAAAGTTAATGTAGCTATCCCTTTCTCATAAAAGGTCATTTGCAACACTAACCAACTAAAAAGTGACAAATGTGCCTTAAAATCGAAGCCACTTTATAGGCCTCATGCTCGACTTAAGTCTCGCTCTAATCTCACTGTAGACCTATAGGCTAGGGTGGCCATACGTCCAGATTTGGCCAGCCTTTTGCGACAAAACTGAGCGTCCGGCCGGATTTTTGTTAAATGCGGAAATATCCGGCTTTTATGTGATTGGCTAAATTACTAACGTGAAAGAGATCATTTTGAAAAATTTTTCCTGTAATCCGATTTCTGAGTACAGAAATTCTGTCAGAATTAAGAATTTTTATTCCGCAAAATCGACGGATCGCGCAAATTGCCAACAACACTAAGTTGTCATGTTGTTTGATAGTTTATAATAGATTACTATCATATTTTAACCCAGGTTAAACACTGTTTAGGTTTATTAGCATTTGTTAAAGGAAAATTTAACAGACAAAACATCATGAACAAGAACTTGGGGCTGGATTTAGTCACTTATAACTTCGATGTCTATTGCAAATTACAAATAATATTAACCTTAGTTCGTACTGCTTTTATATTTATTGCAATTTGTTTATTATAAAAAAATACACGAGTAGTTACTAGTATAGTAATGAGTTTGTTAAAATTAAAACCTCGTCTGTTGCATGTTACAAATAATTTTAACTTTAACATTGAATATACCATTGATTAATGGCATTATATTATATTCATGTTACAGATACCCGCTCAAAATGCCAAAACAGAAGTGTGTGTTCACGGATGAATTGAAACAAACATTTCAGTGCTTTTCCAGTGGTCGACAAGAGTATGAAGCAGAATGTCTTCTATGCAGAGGTGGCACATTTGTATCAGTAGCAAATAAAGGTGCAGCTGATTTAAAAAAAATAAAAAACATATAGAAACAGAAAAGCACAAGAAAGCACTTGCGTCTGAATGTTTGCAATCAAAACTGACATTTTTAACTACAGAAATAAGCGAGGAAAGGTTAGAAGTTGCCGCGGCCGAGAGTGCTTTTGCTTTTAACAGGCTACTGTAAAACCACACAACTCTTTCAGATCAATGGATTGTACTTCAGTGTTACTCAAGAACGCTTTCCACGATTCAGACATTGTCAGCAAATTCTCATGTACCAAAACCAAAACAGCTGCTATTATCATTTCTGTGATTGCACAACATTCTATTTCTGTGATTGCACAGCATTCTACTGAAGTAGCTTTGGAAGCACTGAAGAAAAGATTCCATTAAAGGCACTCTACTTGTGCAGTACAATTTCAAACAGCTTTCATGCTCTGATTTCTATGCATATTTAAAACGTAGACCAACTTTGTTGAAGATTTTATCATCAGAAAAATATAAGTAGGCACAAAATCAATGTGATTTTATTAGCTTATTGTTTGAATGTAAAAAATAAAAATATGTTTCAGCGTCTTGCAGTTACTGAACAAAGGTGTCCTACTTTTCGTCCTACTTTTTAAAAATATTATCCGGCCTTGTCCTACTTTTATGACCAAAAAATGGCATTTGTCCTCCTTTTTGTGTTGAACAATATGGCCACCCTACTAAAGGCTAACTTTCCGTTACATTTCGGCCTTATCTAAGGGCCTACTTTAAAATAATAGGCCCTACATTAAAATATTTTGTCCAGATATAGGCCTAGTCAATTTACTGAACTAAACAGTTAGCCTACTAGTTTGAAATTAAAAACAGTGGGTCGTCATCTTTGATGTCATACAAATTCGCCGACGCTAAGGTTTGGTTTAGGGTTCAAAATTTTTTTTTTTTTTTTTTTTTGGTGAGGCCGTATCGAACACACTGCCCGCTTTCTTCATTTCAACCCAGTTATACAAATTTGCTGGCTGGACATCTGCTTGATTTTCGCACTTCATAACATTACATATTTACATTACACTAGGCACTTCAAAACATAACTTAATTGTTAAACACTATTTAACCGACCTCAGGTCACCAGATTCCTAAAAGTAGGTCACCAATGAACACTAAATTTGCGGGCAAACAAGTTCTTGAAATTTTTTCAAAGCGCTATACCGCCAAATTCCACGAATAACGCACACTCCAAATCACATTTATACCAAATTTCACATCTGTTAAACCTATAAAACAGCTTTTATGTTACATAAATATACTGACACCTACAAATGCGCAAGTCATTGACAGCTACGCCGACAAACAGCATAGCATTAAAAAAAATTTAAACCTTAACATATCAACGAAGCTAACATTACATTTCTATCAGTCTTCGATGTAAACCCGATTACTCAGTTTCATACTTACTATACTGTAAAATCCTGATCTATTCACATACAATGATTTGGACCGCATTAAAAAGTGAGACAACGTCAACTACACTTATCCTAAAGTATTTCGCTCAAAGTTACGTTTCCGTGATGGCGGACTATTTTGTACCGTCGGTGAAACAAAAACCAACAACATCCGGGCTCTCGGCCAGACGTGAGGCAGGACGTCGGGGTCGGAGACAAAATAGTGACTTTTAGAGATGACCTCAGCATAGGCTCACATATTGAAAGTGAAAGATGTTAGCTTGTTTCTGTCAGTAATTAAAACATGTAAGAAGTAGGATTAATCGGTGATAGTTTAACTACTTATAGCACATACTTACAAGATATAGCGTGTAGTAGATTAAGGACGCTTACATATCGAAAATTTTGGCAATAGCCGCTCCCCTACATGTATGACGTCAGACGATTTGGTCAGGTACAAATTTAACCCGCCTCCTCGGACTATTTTGTACCATAAATTAAAAATAACATCCGGGCTCTCCGTGTAGTGCGTTTTGAAAGCCGCCTGTTTGGAAAATATTATCATATATAAGAGCGGGGGAAAAAAATATATTTATACAACAAAAATAAGTTTTAGTTAATCCGTCTATATGAATAGGGGAAATGTGAATTGTTACCGTTTATGATAGATGCTTTTATAATGGATACTTACACGTACGCTTGGACGTTGCGACGTCAAAATTAAAGGTTTGGATTAGGACTCTCGGTCAGTAGCCTTCGTGTTTAAAAAAAATCAGAACTCGACTAACGCGTGTGCAGGAGGTCCAGAAAGTTCGTCGCGATAAAATCTTTCTTGCGATTGAAGTTAATTCTTTTCCTGGCACAAATGATCTTTGTTCACTCTCAGCATAAGAATGTTCGCACAGATGTGTACCGTGCGGTCACTTGAAACATTATTAGCGTTATATATCGTCTCGTCCCCGATACTTACGAACGGTCACTAATATCGTAACTAGGTCTCGTGATTGTGAAGACTGAACTTCTGCTTAAGCAAATAAAATTTGAGTTGGAACAAAACAATTTGCTCGAAACGTCCGAATATCCTAGTTAACAATACTACGTAACCTTGACGAACACAGTTGGTCGGGATGACTAGAGTTGCTTCGAGTAACGCGGAAATCGCCTTAACTGAGTTCGAGGTATGTGAACTTACTATTATATATCATCATCATGTGACGTATTCTTTCCAGAACGTTGTCTCCATTACAGCTGCTCTGAACGCATCACGATTCTGGGCAAGTCGACCTGCATCAGCCAAAGACAAGTTCAGACTCTCTGTGATGTCCTGGGTCCACCGTCGTCTAGGTCGACCCCTTCCCCTTTTTCCAGGGACCATGCCTTCCATCACTATTTTTCCCAGACTATTATGTCTTTTTATATGGTATTTAAAAGCCAATGTTCCTGTATGTTTAGTGAGTGCAGTACTTCTCTGTTGGTCTTTTTTTCTGTCCAGGGTATTCTCAACATCCTTCTGTAGTATTTCATTTCGAATGATGTAATTTTTTTTGCAACTGTTTTATTGAGTGTCCAAGTCTCGCAGCCATATGTTGCTACTGGGAATATACATGCTCTGATCAGTTGTAACTTTGTTTCTTTGCTTGTACCTTGCCATAGGTTTTTCATCTGTATTAGTTTATGTGAAGCAATTGCAAGTCTTCTTTTTAATTTCTACTGCACAGTCGCCAGAGCTGTTGATGATTGATCCTAAGTATTCGAATTCATTAACACTATCCAGTTCTTCGTTATCAATTTCAATTTCTGGTTTGGTCTTTACTTTGTCTGTTGTCAATATATATATATATATATATATATATATATATATATATATATATATATATATATATATTATATATATATATATATATATATATATATATATATATATATATATATATATATATAATGTAAGAGTTATGACCAATGAGAATACCAATATTGGATTATTTACAGGCATCCAACTTACCTATAAATATAGAGGAGGTGTTGAGAATAGACAGACCTAGGGAACTGCATAATATAGTCAAACAATATTTAACACGAACACATGTTAATATATAGTGGCTGGGAATGTGAAGGTCTGATGCTGTTCTTACAATGCATGTGACTTTAAACAGATGAAAGTCAATTAAATATCTGGTAAAGTCCGTTATATAACTAGAACCACCGGGCCTTTACACCCCTCCACTTTAATATTATTCTTGTTCATAGTTTCTTCTTGATTTTTTTTTTTTTTTTTTTTTAATTTAGTGTATAGGTCTAAGCACAATTGTGATTGTCCCTATTTACAAATGTGATGCCACTTTCTCGTGTCGGCAGTTTTTCATATTATTTGGAATTGAAAACAATATATATCCTAATTACAACCCATCAGAGGTTGAACGGGATTTGTGTTTATTTTCATATATATATATATATATATATATATATATATATATATATATATATATATATATATATATATATATATATATATATATATCATCATCATCATGTGACATATTCTTTCCAGAACGTTGTCTCCATTACTCGATTTAAAAATAAAGGGAAATCCCATAGCTGACACCATCGTAAGGTATTGGCAGATTTATTTAACAAAATCTTTCTGTGTATGCATTTAAATGTAAGCATTCAATACCCACATGCATTGTTCAAGAATTATAAAGCAACATTTTCCCGAAAATTTGCATCAACTGTCAAGGGGAGCTGGAATAATAACAATTGTTAAATGTATCTTTCTCAAGATAAGGGAGTTGATTTGCTTCCATCCCGCCTGGTAAATGAGGCAACAAATGTAGGAAGATGGTAGCTTAAAAGATAACTCGCTATTTATATTGCGGGCAGTACGAAAATTGCCAGTCCTATGTCTGACCTGATTATAACAAATATTGGAGAATTAGGACAATACATATCACGTAATGATTTCCGGCAATATCAGTAATTAGTAACACTACCCATCTGTTGCGAAGCACGATCTTTCCCAGTTATAAAGATACTTACATAGTCGTTCCACTTTTACCCTAGGGTGTAGAGGTTTCCCAGAGAGAACACCATACTTTCCTATCGGCCGTCTTTCTCCTGGCCTGGCTCCATTCTAGTCCTCGGTCCTTTCGGGATTGTCAAATGTTGTACTCTCAGCGAATTCTGGGTCGTCCTGGAGGTCTGGATCCCTGGCTCTTAGTTTCCCATATTTGACTTTGTAGCCGATCTTCCATTCTGCATACATGACCAAATCATTGTAATTTAGACTGTTCTATTTGGGTCTGCAGGGTTGGGTTTTGAGGCCGTGACGTATTGTCTGGTTGCGGACCATGTCTCTTCTTGTTACCTCATATACTCATTTCTGAGGTTTATAAAAATCAATAGGTAAAATATGCTAAATAAGACGACTTACATGGTGATTGGTTTAAAATAAAAATTAAAGTAGCAGAAATTGTGATTGGTTTAAGCAAAATTAAATTTTGTGTGGGCTAATTGTTTTACTATAAGACTCGTGTATTTTAAAACTCCCCATGGATTCCAATTATCATCACTCAGAGGAGGCCAGCCGCCAGGAAGGAGATTATGCTAGGGAGGGATTAAGCCTAGAATTGGCTTTTGTGGAATTACAAGTGTTAAAATTCGATAAAAGTCTTTATAATGCCGACCCCTAGCAATCTTCCTCAAGTGATAAAGCTAGAAGATGTAAATTAACAAGTCTTGTTAACGCAAATATGAAGACTGCGTTTCTAAGGTTGCAATGAAAATACGATTGACCAATCTATGCAATAGCGTGTGGATGCGTACCCTTTATGAAGAGGTTAGCTGTAGCATGTATATTTTGTTCACTTTGTGAATTCTACATATATAGAATTGCTTATTAATGTAAAGTTGTGTATGAGACGGGTAACCTCTTCATGTAAAATATATTCCCACATAAACCACCACTGCAATAACTGGTGACTGCTTCATGTGGGTTTTCTCACGAGAAACCAATAGCACGCAGACGTCTAGCTGAGACACAAATGGATGAGGTGCACTGTGGCTTCCGAGCAAACCTAAGTATTCAGGACCTTAACTTCACACTCAGACAGCTGAGTTAAAAGGCCCTTGAGTATAAAGGCGAGATGCATCTTTGTTTCTTGGATTTAGAGAAGGCGATTGACAAGGTCCCCTGGAGCAAACTTTGGGACTGTTTGACAAAGAAAAACATTTCCGTACCTCTGATCCATGCTATACAGAGCTTCTACAAGAGTTGCAGAAATTATGTGAGGACAGCAAACCATAAGTCAGAAGAGTTCAGAACCGGCACTAGTGTAAGACATGGTGATATTCTGTCACCTTATCTTTTCATACTCCTTATGGACGATGTCATCAAAGCATGTAAGGAGAGGACAAGAAAGTGTTCTGTCGGGTACTGGAAGATGAGACAGGTTCGTATATCAGAGCTGGCATTTACTGATGATGTTACCCTGATTGCCAAATCACAGGCACATCTTCAATCCAACCTGCAGCTCCAAAACAAAAACTATGGCGATATCACTAGAGGGAAGAAGGCTGTGAGAACAGGTCATGGAGCAGGCCAATTACTTTAAATACACTGGAGCTGTTATAGACTGGAAGGGAGGCATCAAAGAAGAGTTGGCTACCCGAAGCTCTCCACATGTAAGCCTACCTTGCCGTGGTTGGAGAGCTTGAGCGCCCCAATGATCCCGGGAGCTATGCCGGCGGGAGTTTTACTCCTGGCAGGGTCACCCAAGCCGGACAGGTCCTGGGTGAGGGGCCAGACTAAATGGGCTGAGGAGTGGGTGGAACCCTATAGGTGTAGATGCAGAACCCACCGGCGAGTGGTACATGCTCTGGTCTGCACCAATCCACCCCCACTTCATGGGTTAAATGCTTTCTTGCCTCATTCTTCACTGTTTGTCGTCTATCGGGAGTAGTTTGGGACCCCATACAGTGTAGGCGCAGTGCCCACCGGCGAGTGGACCATACTCTGGCCAGCATCAACCCAAACCCCAGGCATGGGTTAAAACCCCGGGTAGATGAAGCTCGTAAGCCTTGGAAGGCAGTTCGTCTAGGAGAAGGAAAATTCTGATCTCAAACCACCTGCTGCCTTGCAGGTAGGCTGGGGACAGTCAAGGGCTAAGGAACGCAACCCTACAGAAACGCTTGTTGAAATCGGATGCACTGGGCTACATGCTCAACGAAACAGTGCAACGTACTTCGCCTAATGAAGATGTCACGAATACAATTTAAGCGTTGTGGTGCTCGTCCCGTGGAGTCCCGCCAGGCGGCGAGAGTGCCGGACCCCCCACCTCGAAGGGGTCCAACCAATACTACTGGTGGTCACCTTCCCCTGAATTGTGGAGTCAAGGTACAGAGGGAAAGGGCAAAAGCTATTGACCAAACACCAAGAACACTCAACATTCTGCAGTGGAATGCAGAAGAAGTTCTGAACAAAAAAGTCCCCCTAAAAAACCGCCTTTATGAGGATCAAATAGATGTGGCTTGCATCCAAGAAACGCATCTCAACAGCAACCACAGATTCTCAATAAGAGGATACCAGGCTTTCCGACTCGATCGAGAAGGACACAAAGGAGGTGTGCTATTACTTACCCGAAACTCAATACCAAGTAGCGAGGTATCTGTGAACTTCAACGACCAATCGGAAATTGTAGGGGTTGACATTAAAATAAAGGACACGAACATGCGTATCTACAATTTGTATGGCCCACCGAGCAAAGACCTGTCACTTGAAAGTATGGAAATAAAGAGCTCAAACTGCATTGTGGTCGGAGACTTCAACAGCCACTCGGAAAGATGGGGATATCTGGATACAGACAGTAGAGGAGAGGAAGTGGAGGACTGGGAGATAGACACAAATCTTCACCTTATCAACAGGCCAGATGATAAACCCAGTTTCTACTCTAGAAGATGGCACACCACTTCCACTCCAGACCTAGCTTTTGCCACAGGGGACATATTTCACAAAATTGACCGACAGGTACTTGGCCAGCTAGCAGGCAGCGACCACAGACCAATAAAGCTAGTGGTTAATATGGAGTATGTTCCCCATGAAGTGAAACCATTGCCCCGATGGAATTACAAAAGAGCTGACTGGGACAGTTTTGCAGTGCTGACTGACAGCCTTTGCGAAACCATCAACACACGAAACAACAGCATGAAAAATATGGTTGAAAGCTTTAATAGAGCAATACTTCAAGCAGCTATTGAGACTATTCCGAGAGGGGCAAAAAAAAACTATAAACCATACTGGAATGAAGATCTGCAAAAACTTGAAGATGAGGTAGCACAAGCCAGAGACAAGGCAGAAACAGAACAAACAACTGAGGCAAACATCTTGCTCAAAGCAACCACTGCAAAGTACAGAAGAACATTAAACCAAACAACACGAGACTGCTGGAAGCAAACAACAGAAAATCTCAACCTAGATAAAGAAGGGAACAAGCTGTGGAAACTAGTTAGAGCTTTGAACAACGAAGAACCTTACAAAAATCACATCACAATCAAACAAGGTGAAAATATGCTCTCGGGAAAAAAAGCTGCAAATGCACTCATGGAACACTATGCTGGTGCAAACCACATTGATGTCCCTATAGACAGAAGAAAGGCCATCATTGATGAACAAAGGAATCATGATAACAAAAAGCTTGCACCAGAAGAACACATGATGGCAAAGTTAACAATGCAAGAATTAGAAGAGGCAATGAGGGCGCTAAAGAAAAAGAAGTCACCCGGAAAAGATGGGATAACCAATGAAATGCTAACAGGCCTAGGAACAAAGGCAAAAAAGAAGCTTCTGGCCATCCTAAACTGCAGCTGGAAAAGAGGAATAGTACCACAGGCATGGAAAGATGCCATACTGATTCCAATACCTAAGAAAGACAAAGTTCAGACAGAACCAAATGGCTACAGACCTATCAGTCTACTTAGTTGTGTTGGAAAATTGATGGAGCGCATAATAAATACTCGACTTATGTGGCATCTAGAAGAAAAACATCTCTTAGCCCCACAGCAAGCAGGAAACACAGATCCACTGAAGACCAGATCACTTATATAACTCAGAAAATTGAGGATGCTTTCCAAGAAAAAAAGCACACACTGGTGGTTTGGGTGGACCTAGAAAAAGCATTTGACAAAGTGTGGAAAGATGGACTGAAAGTCAAGCTGCAAAGAAGTGAAGTGTGTGGGAGAATGTTCAAATGGATCAGCCACTATCTTGAAAATAGAACGGCCAGAGTCCAACTACAAGGACAGACCAGTAGGAAGATGGTATTGGAGCAGGGTGTTCCCCAAGGGGGAGTCCTGTCACCCACATTGTTCCTCACATATATAAATGACATATCAGAGAATATTCCAAGAAGAACCCACAATGCCTCCTTTGCAGACGACTTAGCCCTGTGGATCTCAGAGGAATATATCTCTACGGCAAGCATTCGGATGCAGCAAGCCCTAACATCACTGGAGGAGTGGGCCAAGGCATGGCTAGTAAAGATAAATGAGGAGAAAACATCATTCACAGTGTTTTCTCTCTCTAACAAACCACAGATCTCCAAATTGGTGCTAAATGGGAAAAATCTACATCTGGATGAAAACCCAAACTACCTAGGCATTACCTTTGATCGCCGCTTGACTTGGAAAACCCAGATTGAGAAAAACAGGACAAGAGCAAGGCAGAGAATGGCAATCATGAAAAAACTTGCTGGCACGGTTTGGGGAGCAGACGAGAGAGTACTAAAGAATCTATATACTGGGCGAGTGAGACCAGTCTTAGAATATGGCATTGCAGCATGGTCAACAGCCGCTAAGTCGAACTTTGACAAAATAAACAGAACCCAAAACCAAGCAATGAGAATCATAACTGGGGGCATGAAATCAACACCAATAAAAGAGTTGGAAAAGATTACTCACCTCCAGCCTATGGAGGATAGAAGAGATAGCAGAGCCCAGCAACAAGCCGAGAAATTCAGGAGGCTGATAGATCACCCAATGCACCAGAGGATAAATGGACTTGGAAGGGGAAGACTGAAGCGAAGCAATTTTGTAGAGACAGTAAAAACAAAGATGAGAGCAGACCCCATAAATGCAATATCAACAGCTACGCCAATATGTACTGCACACAAGCTACCAATTTGGAAACAACAGTGCTTCCCTGAAATGATAGAAAATGTTCCTGGTATTGAGAGAAAGAACAGTCAAACTGAAACAGAAAGGAGAGTCCTAACCACAAAATATATAGAGAAACATTACCCAAGCAAAACCTGGATCCATGCGTACACAGATGGATCAGCAACTAATGCAACAGAAGATGGGGGTGGAGGAGTCTTCCTGAGCTTAAGCAATGGCACACAAAAAAAGATAGCAGTCGCAACAGGGAAATTTTCAACTAACTTCAGAGCAGAGGCAGAGGCCATTAAAACTGCATCAGAAATTCTAATGACAGAAAAAAGCTCAGAGAGACCAGTAGTTATCTTCTCAGATGCGCTGTCAGTGATTACAACACTGAAAAGTCAAATAAATGCTGAACTGGATGACCTAAGAGTAACACTTCACAGACTATGTCAGCAATACAAAAGAGTTGTGATACAGTGGATCCCTTCTCACTGCAACATCCCTGGAAATGAAGAGGCTGACAGATTGGCAAAGGAAGGGGGAAAACTTCCTCAGCTGGACACAAATATAACCTATGAGGAGTCCAAGAGTTTTATCAAGCGCAGATACAGGCACAAGTGGGAAGAAGAGCATCCAGGCCACACAAAAAATGATCCGTATTACCAGCTCAGCAGAAGTGAACAAGTGGTAATCTTCAGACTTCGCACTGGTCATAACAGATTGAGATACCATCTGTTCAACAAATTAAAGATAGGAACTACGGATGAGTGACTGTAGCACTGGTAAAATGACTGCCGAACACCTGCTTCAGAGGTGCCCAACATATGAGGAGCGAAGAAGACGCATATGGCCATCACCAATACCATTCCTGGAGAAGATCTACGGAGATATCAACAGCCTCAGGCTGACCACTGCTTTCTTTGAACTTATTCAAGTTGACATCTGAGGGTGAACGAAGAAGAAGAAGAAGAAGGCTACCCGAAGAGGTGCAGCTGGGAGACTTTTTCAGGCCATGAATAGATGATTCCTCGGTAAAAGATAAGTTGGCAGTATTTTACCCGTCATCCTTTAGTTTTAAAATGTTTTTCAAAAAATATTAAATTAATTCCTGTCCACTGAATTGAGTTTTTTTTTTTTTTAACAATACAAAATGTTTGACTACACTTGGCATTTTTGCTAAAACATCTATTTATAACAGTTACTCTGTATTTGTATCGTTGTTCTGCAATCGATTTTTAAAAAAGTTATGTTTCTAGTTTGATATTCCTAACTTTCTGTTTGTTTTCTTCTCTTTTATTCTTGTTGTTTCATACAGTGGTGTGGATAATATTTACAGCCTATTCTTGACCTTGTATTTGTTGATAATAATTCATTTCTAATTCTCTTATTGATCGCTATGTACACAATTTAATTACGCGTTTTATTATCTAGGCTTTTCCGTGTGCTTGGTATTCTCAGGTGATGTTTACACCAGGTGCGTCCTATGACCATATTATATATTTTTGCGCACTCTGTTAATTTACGTTCTCTCTCATAATTGTTATCCCAATCCGTAATATCCCACAACATTTTTACATTGTTTTCGTTCCTATTTCGACATCATTATCTCTAAGGATGAGATCCTGTGATCCGAGATTTGCTTAAAGTATTTAGCCCCGGGGGCGAATCCTGCAATTTGCACCCTCTCTCCATAAGTAAATGTACATAAAAATATACGATTGTAAGTAGATTTTAAAACTGTATAGTGCCGTCGTAATAGTGTCCGATAGCACCCCCCCCCCCCCTTTCCTGGCTGTCAACCGGGTGGACCGCATCCCCTTAACAAGCCACTGCCTGTAGTTAGGTGTGGAACACATCCATTTCTGTATCATTACAAAATGCTTTTATATCCTATCCTTAAACCGATAAAGCTAACGATTAATATGGAACATACACTCCACTTCCATAAGCCATTACCCTACTGGAACTACGAAAATGCCATCTGGAAAAGTTCTCAGCACTGACAGATGAATACTGTGGTCAGATAAACACCCAAAACAAAAGAATTGGAGAATTAGCTGACGGATTTAACGAATTCTGAAAGCTGCCCTAGAATCAATACCATGAGGGGCAATACAAGATTATAAGCCGTACCAGGCAAAAGAACTAGGAGAACATGTAACAGAAGCC